>BLSH010129066.1:0-10264 GCA_018402905.1 Glandirana rugosa | reverse complement strand
GTCGTCCCCCTTATACGTGTCATGTCCCACTAATCCCACACGGGTCCGTGTGGACGGTGGGATACACACGTACGGATACGTGATGTATATATGATCCTGAAGATACAACATTATCTTTACATAAATCTTAATATATTGTGATGGATCCTTATTGATAAATGTAACGTGACACCCATAATATAATAAGTCTACCATGTAAAGAAACTTCATCACATTTGTTTACATTTACACGTCATAATTAATCTGGAGTTTAGATAGAGTTTAAACGACATTTTTACAAATTTCACATACATATCGGATTTGTAAAGATGTGAAAGACAGGAACTCTACGTTGTCGTTGTAGAAATGTTACACCCCTTTTAAGAGGAGAATCTGTCAACAGTGACCTGGTCTTCAGGAGTAATTTTTTTAAATCTCGGAGGTGAGTTTGTCATCCATTGGCTGTCATGTGACAGCCAAGGAGCCGAAAAGAAAAAAAAAAAAAGAAAGTCAATGTACCGGCGCCACCTGTAGGTGGGCGGGTTTGACTTTTTTTTTTCGTCTTTTGCCGGCGGGGAGGCAGCGCCCCTCACACACCAGCCGCCGCTGGTTACTACCTACTGTTTGAGTGGAGGCTCTAAATTTTTTTAATGAGGACTTCTGGTCCAGTGACAACTGTCTAAGAGGAGAATTTTCCCCACATTGTAAAGATGTTGCTGTTGCATCTCAAGGACAGAAAGTGTAGAAATGTTTAGGCTATACATACACTTTAAACATTTTTACAGCAAATTTGAGATAGATTTGAGGTCTAATTAATACTGCACATTTACATTTGTTTACACTACTTCAAAGAAATGTACCATCTGAATAATATAATACCCACAGTGCAATGTAAATAGTTATTCCTAGGTAGTGTTATATAATTCTAAATACATTTCTATTACAACATAGAAGTCCTAGTATATATGTAGTGCATAGGCATGCACACATAGGGTGGCAGGTGTGCCTGGGCACACCCTAATCACCCTGTACTGTGCATATTCCCCCTGCTGCCCGGCTGCAGAGAAAGGGACGGGGGAATCTCTGTCCTCAGTCCCTTTCTCTGCCCCAAATGTGAGACATCAGAAGTCTGTTTAGACCCCTGATATTTCACCAAAGCCCCCCAGCAGGGCTCCTAAATAAAATTGTAATATATATATATATATATATATATATATATATAATATTGTAAAAAAGTGTAAAAAAAAAAAAAGTGTAAAAAAAGAAAAATAAGACAAAAAAAAAAAAAAAACTACTGACACTGATCTCTGCCCTTCTGACATATACACAGAGACTCGTGTGTTTGCGCTTTGTCGTGCACACCCTAATGCAATAGGCTGCGCACACCTATGATGTAGTGTATATCTAACCCACGTACATGTAAACACTACTAGAAGACTTTGCTGACCCAAAAGAGAGAGAATATGATCATTTATAAAAAAAAAAGGGAAAAACGGTATTTATAATGTTTTTTTTTAATATCTATACAAAAACTGAATGGGTTGTTTAACAGGGTGATCGTTTATGATCACTTTAAAATAAATGGACAGCATTTTTGCACAAGGTTGGCTGGAGTTCAGTTTTAGGTCCTAAATATATTGTGGAACATCGATAATCTCTATGATATGTATCATCATTGGTGGACTATATAAAATACCCTAAAGCTGATGCATTGCTGATGCCTCTGAATAATGGGGAGATGAGGAAACTGTATGTGATCTTTTAACCAAGCTGACATACATTACCCATGAGCAAACCATAAGAGAGGAAACATTATTGTGTATAACATTATAACTATTAATACTCTTGTGTATTATTATGTAGCCACCTGGCCCAAAACTGGGACAATCATGTAAATTTAGTTTTTGGCTATTCTGTAGACAGCTCAGATTGATTGTACAGTTTATCTGTTTTTTCCCTCATTTCAAACAGGATGTGCATTTCTCACTGTCGCCAGTAGGTGTCATTGGTACCACAGGCCAGTAGGAGATAGTACAACTAGGTTGAGTTATGAATATTTGTTTTTCCAGCCAGTCCAGTAGGAGGTTTTTGGACACTGGTGCATTCTGGTAGTGGATATATATTTGGGTGGGGCCATGTGCTCGCTCTCTTGCCTCAGACCCTCCTGATCTGGGGATGTGCTGCTGAAGTGAGCACTGCAAGTAGGCCCAGAAGCCTGTGTGGGGCCTACTAATTCTGAGTTGGTCCTTAGGCTGCCTTGCACGATGTCGAAGAAGCCAAGCCAAATTGAAGATCCAGAGGAGGACCCTTGCAGGAGAGAGCCAGGATGAAAGTTGGCCTCTCAGGAGGGCATGGTGACCTGTTTGAAGGACGCACCTACATCTAAAATGTGCTTACAGTGTTCGTGGTTCGGCGTAAAGGTTCTGACACTGTGAAGCTGTACTTTTTCTGGATCCAAGGAGTCTGTAAGTGATCTTCTACTGGTATCTGAGACTCCTAACCCTCTCTCCTACTACCTTCTTTCAAGTTCTACATTAACCCCTTCAGATCCGCGCTATAGCCGAAGTACGGCTCCAGCGCGGATCTGAATCTCCAGGTGGACGTCCAGCCCTTGTTCGCGCTCCTGGCGCGCACTCACAGGCGGCGGTGCGCGCGCGCCGCACGCTACTTGGGCGTGTCCGTGGGTCGGGCGGACTCGATGTCCGCCCGAGACCCGCGATTCCCTGTCAGAGCTGCAGAACGGGGAACCGCCGATGTAAACACGGCGGTTCTTCATTCTGTGACAGGGGACATACCAGATCTACTGATCCCTGTCACTGGGATCAGTTAGATCTGTTATGTCCCAGCCAGCCGCGCCCCCACACAGTTAGAACACACCCAGGGAACACATTTAACCCCTTCACTGCCCCCTGAAGGTTAACCCCTTCACTGCCAATGACATTTATACAGTAATCAGTGGACATTTAAATTTCTGATCGCTGTATAAATGTCATTGGTCCCAAAAATGTGTCAAAAATGTTCGACATGTCCGCCCCAATATCGCAGTCCCAATAAAAATCGCAGATCGTCGCCATTACTAGTAAAAAATAAATAAATAATAAAAACTGCATAAATCAATTCCCATAGTTTGTAGACACGATAACTTTTGCGCAAACCAATCGATATACGCTGATTGCGATTTTTTTGTACCAAAAATATGTAGAAGAATATATATCGGCCAAAACTGATGAATAATTTTTTTTTATTATTACTTTTTTTGGATTTGTATTATAGCAAAAAGTAAAAAATATTGTTCTTTTTTCAAAATCGTCGCTCTATGTTTGTTTATAGCGGCGATAAGAAATGACGCAGAGGTGGTCAAATGCCACCAAAAGAAAGTTATATTTGTGGGGAAAAAATTATATAAATTTCATTTTGGTACAATGTCGCACGACCGCGCAATTCTCATTCAAAATGTGACAGCGCTGAAAGCCAAAAATTGGTCTGGGCAGGAGGGGGGTTTGAGTGCCCAGTAAGCAAGTGGTTAAAGCTTTAAAAAAATCAAAAGTGACTGGCGCCCAATTTCTATTCAAAACTCCCCATTATAGACATGGACTCAGCTCTGGGGTAAATGCTGCCTCTAGAAGACCGAGGGGGGCGCTACAATTATAATGTATGAGATGTGTCTAAAAAGTTTGGCGAATGGTCCAATATCTCAACGGCAACATGGGCCAGGTGTGCAAGCATGCATATGGCTATCCAGACACAGTTACATATGTATTCGGGTTGAAAAAAGACACAAGTCCATCTAGTTCAACCAGAGACACGTAGAGAAAAGCCACCTAACGTGCAGTACACGTGATCGCCAGGGTAAACCTGCTGCAGGCAGGCGAATATAGTCAACGTGAGAGGTAGGCTTACAGGGCAATGGAGCAACAAGTGAACATCAAGTTCTGGGGGGTCACTCACCGATCTGAGTATCAAATTATGATCACCAGGGCGTATAATCAAGGTCTGATTGACAAAGACCTATTTGAATTTTTGCAGGTTAACTGGCCAATAACTCCCACCTTCTATGCCCTTCCTAAAGTGCATAGGAGCCTTGAGAAACCCCCAGGACGTCCAATTGTAGTAGAAGATTACCGTCATACTTAAAAGACACCCTGGAGCTCCTCCAGGTGATCGAGGGCATGACAGTGCCTCCTGGGGCCTATTTGGTGGCCATTGATATTGAGGCCCTGTATTCCAGCATTCCCCACTCCAGGGGGGTGGAGGTGGTATCCACCTTCCTGGGGGAGGTGGACTGGAATGCCTGGCCTCTTAACGAGTTCATATTGTTACTGTTACAGCATATACTGATGTGCAATTCCTTTGTCTTCAATGGGTCCTATTACCTCCAGGTGCAGGGGGTTGCGATGGGGACATCTTGTGCCCCATCGTATGCCAACCTGTACCTGGGGGATGGGAAAGACAACTATTCTCGGATGACGCCTCGTCCGTGTATCTCCGCCATATTCTTTTATGGCGGAGGTACATCAACGATGTTTTGGTCGTCTGGATTGGTACAATTGAGGAATTAGCGGAATTCATGGCATATATCTCCAACAATGACTTCAATTTGAAATTCACAGTACAATCGGATGCACATAAGATTTCATTTTTGGATTTACAATTATACATCAGTCCAGAGAGAACTATATACTCGTCCCTATATCACAAAAGCACAGCAGGGAACACCATCCTACATTACAGCAGCGCACATCCCCGTTCCCTGGTACGGAGAATCCCCTACAGTCAATACCTTAGACTGAGGAGGAACTGCACCAGGGATGGGGATTTTGAATTGGAGGCAAAGTCACTCTTTATCCAGAGTGCCTATCCAGTCACTCTGGATAGGCACTGTAGTGGTACAGATGGGCAGTGTAGTGGCAGGGATGAGCAGTGTAGTGGCACGGATGGGCACTGTAGTGATATGGATGGGCACTGTAGTGGCATGGATGTGTGACGGATGAGAACTGATGTGGTATGGATGAGCACAAATGAGCCATGGATGGGGATGGATGAACCGTCAATGGGGATAGATGAGCATGGATGAGCACGGATAGGATGACTGAGCACGAATGAGTATGGATGAGCATGGATGAGGATGACGGAGCATGGATGGGTATGGATGAGCATGGATGGGGATGACTAAGCATGGCATGGGTGGGTGAGCATGGCTGGGTGGGTGAGCATGGATGGATGGGTGAGCATGGCTGCCTGGGTGAGCATGGGCAGATGCCTGGGTGAGCATGGATGGGTGGATGGGTGAGCATGGCTGGGTGGATAGGTGAGCATGGATGGATGGCTGGGTGAGCATGGATGGATGGCTGGGTGAGCATGCATGGCTGGATGGGTGAGCATGTATGGATGTATGGGTGGCTGAGCATGGATGGATGAGCATGGATGGGGTGAGCATGGCTGGGTGGGTGAGCATGGATAGGGTGAGGATGGCTGGATGGGTGAGTATGGATTGGGTGAGGATGGCTGGGTGATTGGCGAGGCTGGATGGATGGTGGGTGTTGCAATCTCTCACTTAGCAGCGATGTGGGCACTACACATCGCCCACAGCGCTGCAGCACATCCTCTCTCTCCCCCCTTTCCTCTCACAATGCACAGATATGGTGCAGAGAGGGGAGAGAAAAGCCGGCGCTTCCGCCGGCTTGTTTACATGTGATCGCTCCGTCATTTGACGGAGCGATCACGTGGTAAAAGGCCGCTCACAGCCGTCATGGATGTTCCTGTGTGCGCGCCCCATGGGGCTCGCGGGAAGCAGGTTCATGGGAGGAAGTCACTGTATGTCCTCCCAGAGTTAAGCAGCCGCCCTGTAGCCGTCATTCAGCTATGGGCCGGTTATTAAGTGATTAAAAAGTTGGGAGGTATGTGTATCTAGTGTAGAGATGGGCAAACAGTTCAAGCCCAGTTCACCCGTTTGGCGAACATCCGGATTTGTGGGTAGCTCGGCAGAATGTTCGCCTGCCGAGCGCCCCACATAGCACTGCGCGCTTCACAGTGCATTCTAGGGCCCTAACTGGATGAAGGTCAGGTGCAAGGCTTCGCCAATTAGCACTGTCAGAGCCCTGATTCGACAAAGTGATTACTTTCTCCAGTCATGGCTCAGTACTCAACCCACACTATAAAAGCTAACCTTCCACAGCCAGCTCTTGTAGTGTGTTGGAGTGGAGACAGATAGAGCAGGGTTTAATTTTGCTACTAGCAGTCAGTGGGGGTCATTTCTATGGCGCTGCCGCAAAACAGCAGCAAAATTACCGCGGTTTGCGGTAAATAGCGCTAAAACGGTATTCACAATAGCGCTGGCGGTAAATAACAGCCAAACTTGAATTCACCATTGCTCCCAGGTCACAGATAAGGCCCAACGCCTTACTCCAGTCCAGACCTAGAGTAGTGCAAATAGAAATAATGTTTGGAGCATGATCTGATGCCCTAAATTGTACTAAAATATGCGGTATATTGTTTAAGGATCATCTGCTTTTAAACTGTGTGAAAAAGTGATTTCTACACTGAAATATCTTAAAAAGTCTGAGAAGAGATAAATTCGCCGTCTCCTTACTCCTAGGCACAGAGCACAGCTGAGCACAACTGAGCATGCTCAGACACAAAACAACTCTCAAAATAACTCTCATGGAGTAATTCCTTGAGTAGTTAGTAAATACCAAAATGAGAGTTATTTTACACACATTTTTTGGGAGTGAAGATGAGTTATTTTGCTAAGTGCAAGTTTCAGCCATTCATTCGAATGGTGCAATTGTTACTTTATCAAATAAATCCATTTCATGTTGAGAAGAAATGTATCTTTCTTTCAAAGAAATTGTCCTGGCAACAATGTTGCACATTTGATAATCTATTTTGTTTTTAAGAATGCTAGAATGTGAAATCTCTTCATGTTTTGTAAATCATTTTTTTTCTCGGTCACTTTCACTTGCTGCTGTCCATGTCACAAAAATATTTAGCCAAACTCACACAGGTGTCTTTACAAACCACAAACAATACCATTGCTTATGGAAATTTAAAATTAGTCCCATTTTTTTTTTTATTCTTTTCAAATTATCCTAATTTAAGCCCCAAAAATGTGATGTGTACCAACATCAGAAATAAAAATGTCATTACCAAAAATCTGAGGATAACATTACTAGTCTACGCTCAAGAACCACCAAAAATCACAGATTACATTTAGAAGATTAACTCCTAACTAATGTAAGCTCTGCGCCCCCCACCCCAAAGCATCTTGTACCTATGTTGATGGGGACAGGGGCCTCTTCCCGACAACTGTGGTTGTTGGGGTCTGCGGTTGGGGGGCTGATCGTAATGTGGAAGCCCCCATTAACAAGGGGGCCACCAGATCCTGGCCCCCCCATGTGAATGGGTATTGGGTACATCATGCCCATTCACCTAAAAAGTGTAAAAATGTATTTAAAAATGGAGACCCTTTTTGTTCAATCTTTTATTTTAAAAAAGTGTCTCGCGATGTACATCCATGGTCAATAGGGATGGTCCCCCGATTCGAGTCAAAAGTATGTTCGACCCAAACATCGGGGGGTTGCGAATCCTGAACATTATGGGGTGGTCGTGGGAAATTTGAGTGGCCCATAATGCAGTGAAATTGTGGGGGAATGCCGCCCGCTGATTGGCCAAAGCATGCACATGGCCTGCTTGCTTTGTCCAATCACAGCATGCTCTGCTGTGAGAGCCATGATTGGCCAAAGGCAGGGTGCCTTTGGCCAATCATTGCTCAGCAGGTCAGAGTCCAAGCCCACACTATATAAGGCCACTTACACAGCGGCCGAATATAGTGAAAACATTTGCGGAGATAGCAAAAGGTTAGGCAGTGGCATACAAATATATATGTACAGTATGGTATATATAATATGCTGCATTCAGTTTATTTATTTATTTATTTCAGGTACTTATATAGCACTGTCGCTTTACATATATATTGTACATTCCTATCAGTCCCTACCCTCAAGGAGCTTACAATCTATGGTCCCTAACTCACATTCATACATATACTAGGGCCAATTTAAACAGGATATAATTACCTACCTGCATGTCTTTTGGAGTGTGGAAGGAAACCGGAGTAATCCCACGCAGACACAGGGAGAGCATGCAAACTCCAGGCAGGTAGTGTTGTGGTTGGGATTTGAACCAGTGACTCTTTTGCTCCCAGGCGAAAGTGCTAACCACTACACCACTGTGTAGACTATATACAGTGCATGCACGCTCGGATAAGGGTTTGGCATAGATTTTAAGGGTAACTCCACGCCAACATTAAACCCAAATTTTGGGTAGGGGTCCCCCGCAAAGTCCGTACCAGGCCCTTCAGGTCTGGTATGGATTTTAAGGGGAACCCCATTCCAAATTTTTGGAAAAATGGCGTTGGGGTCCCCCCAAAATCCAAACCAGACCCCAAAGCACCCTCCCCATGTTGTGGGCATGTGGCCTGATAAGGTTTGGAGAGGGCACGCTCACTCGTCCCCACCCTCCCTGCCATGCCAGGGCTACATGTTCAGATAAGGGTCTGGTTTGGATTTTGGGGGGACCCCAACACCATTTTTTCTAAATTTGGCGTGGGGTTCCCCTTAAAATCCATACCAGACCCGAAGGGCCTGGTATGGACTGGGGGGGACCCCCAACGCAATGCTTTTTCAATGATCTTGATCTATATTGCAGGGAACCAGCAATACATTCCAGCCGCGACTGATTTTTAAATGTCCATTTTTCCTTTACAAATGTCATTTTGCGGTGGCAAAGTTCTAAACATCACAGAGATCCATACTAAGGGGACCCCCAAGCACGATATTTAACCACTTGCCGATTGCCCGCCGCAGCGTGACAGCGGCAAAGTGGTTAGTTATTGCAAACCGCCATCACCTGACGGCGGCTGCGATAACTAGCATTGTGAGCGTGTGCTGCCAGAGGCGCGCTCGCATGCTCACTGTGTTCCGGGGGGCAGGGAGCAGGTAGGGCAGACTCGATCACCGTCGGCTACCCGCGATGGCCCCCCTGCAGTGAAAGAACGGAGGTCCATGTATGTAAACATGGATCTCCGTTCTGACAGAGGGGGAAGGGCGGTGATCACAGGCTTCCTGTATATGGAAGCCGTGATCACTCCCCTCCCCCTGCCTGCCCAGCCCCCATACAGTTAGAACATGCCTAGGGAACACAGTTAACCCTTAGAGCGCCCCCTCCAGGTTAACCCCTTAACTACCAGTGGCATTTCTACAGTAATCAGTGCATTTTTATAGCACTGATCGCTGTTTAATTGCCAATGGTCCCAAAAAGTGTCTAAATTGTCCAACATGTCCGCCACAATATCGCAGTACCACTAAAAATCGCAGATCGCCACCATTACTAGTAAAAAAAATCAAAAAAACCTTTTGTGCAAATCAATCAATAAATGCTGTTTGCGATTTTTTAACTCAAAAATATGAGGAAGAATAAAAAAATTGTCCATAAGCCAATGAAATAAAATGATTTTTTTTTTTTTTTTAATTGGATTTGTATTTTAGCAAAAAGGAAGAAAAACTGGTTATTTTGCAAAATTGTCACTCTTTTTTTATTTATAGCTGCGATCAGAAATTACATAGAGGAGATCAAATACCACCAAAAGAAATCTCTATTTGTGGGTAAAAAAAGGACACAAATTTTGTTTGGGTACAACGTCGCACGACCACGCAATTGTCAGTTAAAGTGATACAGTGCCAAATTGCAAAAAGTGCTCTGGTCCTAAAGCGTGAAACCTTCCGGGGCTGAAGTGGTTTAACCACTTCAATACAATGCACTTAGAACACTTCCTGCCCAGACCAATTTTCAGCTTTCAGTGCTGTTGCGATTTGAATGAGAATTGCGCGGTCGTGCGACGCTGTACCCAAACAAAGTTTTTATCATTTTGTTCCCACAAATAGAGCTTTCTTTTGGTGGTATTTGATCACCCCTGCGGTTTTTATTTTTTGCGCTATAAAAAAAAAAGACCGAAAATTTTGAAAAAAAAAAACATTTTTCTTTGTTTCTGTCACAAAAGTTTGTATAAAGTACATTTTTCCCTTCACTGACAGGCACTGATGTGGCTACACTGATGGGCACTGATGAGGCTACACTGACGGGCACTGATGAGGCAGTACAGATTGGCACTGATACCTGGCACTGATATGCGGCACTGATGGACACTCATAGGCGGCACTGATAAGTGGCACTGGGCACTGATGGGCACTGATAGGTGGCACAGGTGGGCACTGATAGGTGGCACAGG
>BLSH010129043.1:391189-403451 GCA_018402905.1 Glandirana rugosa | reverse complement strand
CGTTTATTGATTGGTTTGCGCAAAAGTGGCCGCGTTTACGGATGATGAGAATTCATTTCTGGGGTTTTTATTTTTTTTTATTTTTTACTAATAACGGCGGCGGTCTGCGATTTTTAGCGGTACTGCGATATTGCAGCGGACATGTCGGACATTTTTGACACTTTTTTGGGACCAATGACATTTATTCAGCGATCAGAAATTTAAATGTCCACTGATTACTGTATAAATGCCATTGGCAGTGAAGGGGTTAACCTGGGGGGGGGAGCTAGGGGTTAACTGTGTTCCCTGGGTGTGTTCTTACTGTGGGGGGGTTGGGCTAACATGGGCATGAGAGATCTAACTGATCCCAGTGACAGGGATCAGTAGATCTCTCATGCCCCACTGACAGGGCGGGGAACCGCCGTGTTTACATCGGCGGTTCCCCTTCTTTTCCCTGTAGCCGCTCATCGCGGCTCGCCGGCGGACATCGGGTCCGCCCGAGCCGCGGGCACACTCCTCAGGAGTGCGGCGGGTGCGCGCGCGCGCCCTCTGCTGGCCAAAATGCAAATCGCCGTATATTTACGGCGATTCGCGCCCAGCTCCCCGACTGCCGCCGTGAAAACACGGCGCGCGGTCGGGAAGCAGTTAAATGGCAATTTTTCCTATGGAAATGTCATTTTGCTCTGGCTATGTTCTACACCTCACAGAGATGCGCCCTTTCACACACGACTAAGGACGCCCCCCCAGGCACAATAAAGGAATTTTTCTTTTTTTTTCACTTTAAGCATTATTAAAATCACTGCTCCTGAAAAAACAATCAATTTAAGCATTTTTTTTTCATTGATGTCCCCTAGGGCAGGACCGGGTCCCCATACACTTTTTAGGGCAATAACATTGCATATAAGCCTTTAAAATGAGCACTTTTGATTTTTCATGTTCACGTCCCATAGACTTTAATGGTGTTCGGATGTTCACCCTGAACTTTTTGTCTGTTCGCATGTTCTGGTGCGAACCGAACCGGGGGATGTTCGGCTCATCCCTAGAAAAGAGATAATTGACACCTGCTTGGCAATATTTCTAAATGAACCTTATTTTTAATTGCCATTGTGTCTGGTTTATTTGTGTCCCTTTTGTGTTTCTAAAATATGTAAAAAATTGTAACATTTATAAATTGATTATACGTAAATTAAATGTATTCTGTTAATTTGTATATTTTGAGATTACATTTTTTATAACGTTTTAAAATTATATTTCTTATAAAATATACACATTAACAGAATACACATTTAAGTATAAACAATTTATAAATTTTACAAATTTTTACATATTTTAGAAACAAAAAGGGACACTAATAAACCCAGGAGACAATGGCAATTAACCGGTTCCTGACTGACTCACGTACATTTACTGCTGCAGAGAGGCAGCGTCCCACGAATCGCCATCTATAAATGGCGGCTCGCATGTGCGCTGTAGCGGGCCGGAGCGTGCCGCCGGACGCCCCATCTTCTCCTGGGGATTTTTGGTTGGGCAGAGTTTTTATGGAGGCTTCGACCTCCATGGGAGTAAAGGACGTAGAAATTTCCTGGAGCTGTTCAGGGCTTAGACAAGGTAGTTTGACAGACAGAAAGGCTTTTATAGCCTCTACTGAGGGCTGTGGTGTAGGGCTATCTTTAGCTAGGTCATATAGGGACTGGTAGTAGTCTGCAAAGCCATCAGCCACATCCTTGGGGTACATCAAAGTTTTAGTAGAGCTGGGGTGCTTAAGGGTGTGGATTTTTTGTTTGGTTTGCTGCTGTTTGACCCTTTTTGCTAGTCACGCCCCTGCTTTATTATGAAGGCTGTAGCTGTTGGCTTTGAGATACTTGAGGTGAGTTTCATATTTGTACAAAAGAAGTGAACGCAGTTTATTGCGTTCTAGTAATATTTCCTGAGTGAGATGTGGGGATGGGTTCTCTTTATTCAATTTTTCTTTTGTAGCTATGGAGTGCAAGGGCTCGTCTATCTTCCTCCTCCTCTGCCTCCTAATGATAGAAGAAAATTTTATCAACATTCCTCTCATATATGCCTTATAAGCATTTCAAAGAGTACATCTATTTATATCTGGTACATCATTATGCAAAAAGAACTCCTTGTGTTCCTGCTGGATTAGTCGGGACTATTTCTTGTTAGCCAGGAGCGTGGAGTCTAGACTCCACAGTTTCGGAGGGGTGTGACGAAGGGAGTCATCTATTTCCACCGTAATAGGCGCCTGGTCTGACCAAGAGATGGTTTCCGATATCAGCCTTCAAAACATTTTGCAGAGAATGTTTAGTGAGTAAGAAATAATCTATTCGCGAGTATGAAGCATGCTCTGTGGATAGAAAAGTGTAGTCCCTTTCTGACCCATGACAACAGCGCCACACATCATAGAGTTTATAGTCTTGAAGAAGGGGAGCGATTGAGTGTGTGGGTCTCCTGTTCGTTGTGGTGGAGTCCAAGGCAGGTTGGAGGATCGTGTTAAAATCTCCCCCTATAATCGGAGTACCCTATAGATTGTCTTTAACAACTTTAAGCAGAGGGGCCAGAAATTTGCGCTGCTTTGCATTCGGGGCATACAAGTTCACTAAGGTGAAAATTGATCCATTCAGTTCACAGATAATTATTATATATCTCCCCTGTGGGTCTAGAATTGAGTGGATGTGGAACTTGACTGAGTCTCGAATGGCAATAAATACCCCACAGGCTTTTTTTGGGCCGTTTGCCATATACAAGTGAGGGAAATGCCTGAGGTTTACGTGGGGGCATTTGTTGACAGCAAAATGTGACTGTTGAACAAAGAGAAAATGGGCTTTAAGCAGGTTAGCTTCCTTGTAGGGGCTGTTTAGGCCTTTAGTGTTCATTGACATAATCTTCAGAGGCATTTTACTTGGCAGTTAGTGCTTGAGAACGTAAGATTTTGTGTGTGCAGGTGAAAAAGACTCATACCTGAAAAGCAGTACCAGGGATTCAGAAGCCGAGGAAGTTGGAAAGTCCCAATTCAGTGTTCCTGTGGTCCTCATGGGGGACAGCTCCTTGAGTGTCGAGATCATTGACGATTGTAGTAGGCTGGCCCACTCTCTGGTGGAGGGTGAGGGAGGGGCAAGGAGAGATATGAAGGGGAAAAAAGAACAAAAAGTAAAAACACATAAAAAAAGCTGGACACAGAGCAGGCAAATGGGCAGCAATCTGCTGCTGTCAAACAGGGGATTATGTTAGGTAGTGCAGAGCACTAACTGCAAGACTAGGTGGAGGTTAGGTTATGGGGCCGTCGGTTGTTAACTCACGCCGACAATGATGCAAAGCTCTGATGAGATAGGGTTCAGCACTTTTACATACGTTTCCTATGACCACTCCGTTTGGAGGTGTTCGGGCTGATTTGGGCCCGGAATCTGTGCATCAGGAGGGAGCAGTTGCCACTGTTTAAAGAATTGGATGCCCTTGTCCAGACTGTAAATCGGGAAAAGTTTTCCATTCCAGGTAACCAGTAATTTTGTGGGGAAGCCCCACTTGTAATTTATAGAGTGCTTCCGGAGCATTTTTGTCAGTGGGGCCAGTTTTTTCCTGTTCATAGCTGTATGCTGCAAGATGTCTGTATACAGGGATACATTTTGGAACTCATCTGGGACAACTGGATTTTTCTTGGCAGCCGCCATGACACGCTCTTTAGCATGGTAGTAGTGTATGTGTGCCAATGTGTCTCTAGGTGCTGTGTCCGGCAGCAATTTTGGTTTTGGTATGCGATGGGCTCTGTCAACGCACATGGGCACAAGTGCTTTCATGAGACGCTGGACATAGTTGGTCAGATCGCTGGGAGGAATAAATTCTGCAATGCCTCTAAATTTGATATTATTCCTCCTCGAGTGATCCTCGATCAGCGATTTTGTTTTGCAGCCTCTGAACCTCTGATTCCTGATCAGCATAAGCGTCTATAAGGTCATTGTGTGCTGTGTATAAGTCAGCCATTTTAGACTCTAAGTGATTGATTCTGACAGCATGGTCTTGGACAGTGTCCTGTAAGGGTGCCATCAAATCATTAAAGTCAGCAAACAATGTGCTTCTTAGAGACATCAGCATATTTTTCATAGTGGATTCTGTAATAGCCTGGTCTGTGGCCGGGAACATCTCTATAGTGGGGCCTGATTGCAGGGGTTGCCATGCTGCCTGTGGCGGCATGTGCAAGGACGCGGGGAGATCAGTGTCTCCATCCGTGGGCTTTTTCATTTTTGTGGGGGGTGGGACGAGTCGTCCATCTCTCCTTGCTGAGCAGGTGTACCTCTGCCCGATGTGCTCGGATGTGGTTGGGAGTGGGGCATTCTCTGGGAGCCGGCGCCATCTTGCTTACCCGTGCTGTGAGTTGCCAGGTAAAAGTCCATGAGGCGTTGAAGCGGCCAGTTCTCCTTCCTCCTCTTAGACATCGTGCCGGGTGGTCTCCTGATGCTGGCTAGTGTGCTCCGCGTGCTTTCTGTCCCTTTTTCCTGCTACTGTGTTGCTTTAGTCAGCGTGAGGAGAGCGGAGCTCACACTTGCACGTCCGTCTTCAGCGCTGGCCGGCCACGCCCCATCTTATATGGATTTTAAGGGGAACCCTGCGTCAAATTTTTTTTAAAAATTGCATAGGGGTGCCCCCAAAGTCTGTGCCAGGCCCTTCAGGTCTGGTATGGATTTTAAGGGGAACCCCACGCCAAAATGTTTTAAAAATTTTGCGTACGGGCCCCCCAAAGTCCGGCATGGCAGAAGGGGGTGGGGAAGAGCGAGCGCCCCCCCTCCGAACCATACCAGGCCACATACCCACAACATGGGGAGGATGCTTTAAGGTCGCCCTCAAAGCACCTTGTCCCCATGTTGATGGGGAGAAGGGCCTCATTCCCACAACCCTGGCCGGTGGTTGTGGGGGTCTGCGGGCAGGGGGCTTATCAAAATCTGGAAGTCCCCTTTAATAAGGGGGCCCCCAGATCCCAACCCCCCCATGTGAATAGGTACCCCTACCCATTCACCAAAAAAGGAGTGTAGTGGTAAAAAAAAAACAAGAAGCAGTTTTTGACAGGTCCTTTATTGTGTAAAATAGCTCTTTTCTTCTTTCTTCCTCCATCTTCTCCTGGTCCGGTCCTTCTTCTGGTCTTCTGCTTCTTTTAGTTTTTTTGCTTCCTCTCTTCATCTTCAATCCTCATCTTCTTCTTCCTTCTTCTTTCACCGCCGCCACTCTCCCTGCTGCTGCAGCCCAGCCCCTGCGCGTCTCCCAGATTGGACGGTCTTTACAATGACAGTTCTTTTATAAGAAGGGGCAGGGCCACCCAGTGATGTAACCGAGTGAACCCGCACCCTTCTGAAGTCATGTGCTGTCAGAGGGGGCGGGTCACCCATTAAAATCACTGGGTGGCCCCGCCCCTTCTTATAAAAGAACTGTCATTGTGAAGACCGCCTATTCTGGGAGACGTGCGAGGGCCAGGCTGCAGCAGCGGGGAGAGGGGCGGCAGTGGAAGAAGATGAAGATTGAAGATGAAGAGAGGAAGCAAGAAGACTAAAAGAAGAAGCAGAAGACCAGAAGGAGGACTGGGCCAGGAGAAGATGGAGGAAGAAAGAAGAAAAGAGCTATTTTACACAATAAAAGCTACCTCTTGTTTTTTGTAACACTACACTCCTTTTTTGGTGAATGGGTAGAGGTACAATATACCTCATACCTATTCACATGAGGGGGGGCAGGATCTGGAGGCCCCCTTATTAAAGGGGGCTTCCAGATTCTGATAAGACCCCCACAAGCACCGACCAGGCTTGTGGGAAGAGGCTCTTGTCCCCATCAACATGGGGACAAGGTGCTTTGAGGTGGGGGGGCAGAGCCCCCTCCCCCAAAGCACTCATACTCCCCATGTTGAGGGCATGTAGCCTGGTATGGTTCAGGAGGGGGGGCACCCGCCCGCCCCCCCCATCCTAACCGGTCAGGGCTGCATGCTCGGATAAGGGTCTGGTTTGGATTCTAGGGTGAACCCCACGTGAATTTTTTAAAAATTCGGTGTGGGGTTCCCCTTAATAGCCAAACCAAAGAGCCTGGTTTGGACTGGGGGGACCCCACATACTTTTTTTCAGCAATTTTTGTATATTGCCGGGAATCGTCAATACATTACAGCCGCAATTTTAAATGACAATTTTTCCTACATAAATGTCATTTTGCTCTGGCTATGTTCTACACCTCACAGAGATGCGCCCTTTTACACACAGACTAAGGACACCCCCCAAGCACAATATTTAAAGGAATTTTTCTTTTTTTTTCACTTTAAGCATTATTAAAATCACTGCTCTTGAAAAAACGATTGATTTAAAAACTTTTTTTCATTGATACATGCCCCCTAGGGCAGGACCCGGGTCCCCATACACTTTTTAGGGCAATAACATTGCATATAAGCCTTTAAAATGAGCACTTTTTATTTTTCATATTCGGGTCCCATAGACTTTAATGGTGTTCGAATGTTCACCCAAACTTTTTGTCTGTTCGCATGTTCTGGTCCAAACCAAACTAGGGGGGTTTGCCTCCTCCCTACTGATCATAGAATGTGCCTGTCAACAGACTCCATGGACAGTCTGACTTTTATCAAAATGAATCAGTCCTTGATTACCAGCAGCTATGAAGCCCCTGATGCCGATATTGCAGATTAAGTGTTTCTGGGGTGTGGAATCTCTGCAGGTCTTCTAGGCTGCCTAGTGTTGTGGGTGTTGATTTAATCTGGAAGAATGTTTTTGGTGTAGGTTTCATGGGCACAATTAACACCCAAATACGAAATGTTCAGCACCTGTTTGACAGGTGCATATCATTTACATTTTTCACAACATGGCCAATTCTTGCTTTCATCAAAAGTCCCTCTGTAGCGCCCTCTACCTTAGGTAGGTGCTAGAGAGAGATTTCTATTGTGTGAGGCAAATTTGGTTGGGCCTGACTGATTCTGGGCTGGGAGTGGCTCAGGGTAGGGCTGGGTGACTCACAGGTGGTGTCATCAGGATCTCTCCCTTCTTCCCAGAAGGTTCTGGTGTTTTCTGGAAAGAGAGGTGGAGAGGGAAGGTGTAGCCACCTGGGGTATTCTGAGGCGCTCTGATCAATCCCCAACTTGGATTGGCAGGGGGCAGGTCTCCTCAAATACCCAGAGTCAGCCCAGCTGGGGGAGGAGAGTTTGGGTGCAAGAGATGGAGTAGTTCGGAAGCTGTCAGGGTCCTAAGGGAGCCCCCAGTCTGGGGGGTGACTTTGGCCTGGGGCTCGGGTGCATCCAGGAGGATAGAGAGATCCTGGAACAGAGGCACAAGGAGAGAGCAAGCAGAGGACAGTGGGAGAGAGTACTGCAGAGAGATTTCCGGGAGAAGAACTACAAGTGTCAGGTGTCGGTGAGTGATACACACCCTGAGAAGCTGGAAGAGGCACGCTAGGGCAGATTGGGGTGAGAGACAGTCTGAGAAAGGTGCAAGAGTCAATTGGGACTGTGGTGTCACGTGGCAGTGGAGAGGACCATTGCAGCCAGGAGGGCTGGCAGGGCCTGGAAGAGGATGGGCTGGGAGCAGTAGTCCATCATGGATAGCCAGCACTTCAACTAACCCTTACTACACTATAGGGTACATGGTCCCTGCCTGCAAATGGTGGTTCAGAGGTCCAGCTAATTAACAGCAGGCCTCACCATGTGCTAGCTAGGCCAAAGAAGCTTGAGCAGGAGAGAGCAAAAGGAAGTAACTGAGAAGAAAGATTGTGCTGGAGGAAGAGAGGAATGTATATACTGGAGTGTATACAGAAGGTCCAGTGAAAGAACTGTTAATCCTTGGGCATCCCATAATTACCCCTTTCCCCATCCACGTTTAGTCCCCTAATAAAACAACAAAACAAAGTGCCGGCCTATTCTTGTGACTCCGGATGTGTGGAAAAAAGGTGATTGAGGTCAGTGTGACAGGTGGAACCACTACTTTGAGCAACCCCCAAGGGTTACGGTGTGAAGGCACCACCGACACCCAAAAATCTAATTTTCAGCACCTGTTTGACAGCAGCATTAAATATATTTTTTTTACAACAAGGCCAATTCTTGCTTTCATCAAGAGTATCTCTTATAGGGTTACGGTGAGAAGGCTTCACCGACACCCAAAGCCCAATTTTTCCACACCCGTTAATTCTATCTAAAGTCTGTGGAAGAGATGCCAGAATTTATCCTAAATATCTCTTATTGCCAGTGCAATACATTGGGGCCTCATCATACAGACTGGCTCCCCAAGCCGATGCTTACAAAATAAAGGAAGCTTGCAGGGAATTTTTTTTGGCTTTATAAATACAATTATTGCTGCAGCAAATTCTATACATGGTACAGATGTGCCACTTTACAGGTAGACTAAGGGGACCCCCCCTCCCCCACCCAGGCACTATATTGAAAGGAATTTTTCATTTTTATGCTTTCACTTTAAGCATCAATAAATCACTGCTCATTTAAAAATTACGTTTTTTACAAACTTTTTTCATTGATACATGCCCCCCCAGTGCAATACCTGGACCCCCATAAGTATTGTATGCCCAATTACTTGCATATAAGCCTTCAAAATGGGCACTTTTGATTTTTCACATTCAGGTCCCATAGATTTCAACGGGGTTCGCTATTCAGTTCCCAACTTTCCCGATATGCGAACCGAACAGGGGGTCATTCGTCCCATCGCTAGTAATTAGGATTCACTTCAACAGTCCAAACAAGAGTTTCATCAAAATATATGTAATTAGGTTTCAATATTTCCACATCATTTGTAGACCAGTCTTTCAAGGAGTTTGGAGGAGAAGGGGAGTAAGGAGATGGGGCGTAGGTTGTTAAACTTGGTGAGGTCCAGTGAGGGCTTTTTAACCCCTTCCTTACTGGGCACTTAAACCCCCCTCCTGCCCAGACCAATTTTCAGGTTTCAGCGCTGTCGCATTTTGAATGACAATTGCGCTGTCGTGCGACGTTGTACCCAAATAAAATTGATGTCCTTTTTTCCCCACAAATAGAGCTTTCTTTTGGTGGTACTTGATCACCTCTGCGGTTTTTATTTTTTGCGCTATGAACAAAACCAAGAGTGACAATTTTGAAAAAAGAACAATATTTTTTTACTTTTTTCATTGGGTTTGGCCGATTTATATTCTTCTACATATTTTTGGTAAAAAAAATTGCAATCTGCGTTTATTGATTGGTTTGCGCAAAAGTTTTCGCGTCTACAAACTATAGGAATTGATTTATGGCGTTTTTATTATTTATTTTTTTTACTAGCAATGGCGGCGATCTGCGATTTTTATCGGGACTTTGATATTGGGGGGGACATGTCAGACATTTTTGACACATTTTTGGGACCAATGACATTTATACAGCGATCAGAAATGTAAATGTCCACTGATTACTGTATAAATGTCCTTGGCAGTGAAGGGGTTAACCTGCAGGGGGCAGTGAAGGGGTTAACAATGCTCCCTGGGTGTGTTCTAATTGTGGGGGGGATGGGTTGGCCGGGACATAACAGATCTAACTGATCCCAGTGACAGGGATCAGTGGATCTGCTTGTCCCCCTCTCACAGAACGGGGAACCGCCGTGTTTACATTGGCGGTTCCCCGTTCTACAGCTTTGCAGGCGATCGCGGGTCAGGCGCGGACATCGAGTCTGCCCGACCCACGGGCACGCCCACGCAGCGTGTGGTGGCCGCGCGCGCGCCGCCGCTGCCTGTGAGTGCACGCAGGGGGCGTGTAAAGGGGCAGACGTCCATGGACGTCCACCCGGAGATTCAGATCCGCGCTGTAGACGTCTTTCGTCGATAGCGCGGATCTCTAGAGGTTAAGGATAGGGGTGACTAGCGCATGTTTTAGAGAGTTTGGGAAGATGCCAGAAGAGAGGGAGAGGTTGAAAATGTGAGTTATATAAAGTAGAATTGAGTCGGAGGGTGAGCGTAGTATTTGCGAGGGAACGGGGTCCAGGGGGCAGGTGGCTAGATGGGTGTTAGATAAAAGTTTAGCAACCTTGTTAATACTAGCAGGGTTAAATGAGGGAAGTAATGATTGTACCTGTGGACAAGGGGCGTTGAGTGGGGGAGGTTTCTGTGCATTGGAGATCCCCTCACGAATTGTATCAATTTTATTTTTGAACTGATTTTCCTTTTCCAACTACAGATCCCTGCTCCCACTGACAGATCCCCACCCCCTCCACTACTCTCCCCCCGCTCCCCAATGATATATTCCCACCCAACCAGCCCCCAACCCTTAACGCTACCTATAGGAGGCTTTTGAAGTGTCGCCTACAGAAAATATAGGATACTGAAGTCTGTAACCATTTCATGTGCACAAATTTAAGGTTGGGTATCTATTAATCAGTGCAACCTAATCTTTTATATTTTACCAAAAATTTGGGTCATTTATTGCGTGCTTGCCCTAAAATTCACTTTAGTGTGAAATTTTGCATTTCCTTGACTCTTGCTGTAATATTGCGTGGCATTAAAAAATTGGAACTACCCCTATGTTATTCTCTAGGGCAGGGATATGTAATTAGCGGACCTCCAGATGTTGCAGAACTACAAGTCCCATGAGGCATAGCAAGACTCTGACATTCACAAATATGGCACCCAGAGGCAGAGGCATGATGGGACTTGTAGTTTTGCAACAGCTGGAGGTCTGCTAAATGCATATCCATGCTCTAGGGTGTCTGCTTTCAGAAAATATAAAATGTTTGGGGATGTTTATGTAATCTTCAAGCTTAAAATTATTTTTTAACCACTTGCCGCCATGTATCTGGTGCGCCATTTGACTTCAAGTGGTTGCACTGATGCCTGCACCTGCACCCTTCCCCACTGCTTCCCGCCCCCTTCCCCACCTCCTGCCGCCTTCCGCTGCTTGCCTGGGCTCTCCTGTTCCACCGGGAGACCTGAGTGGCACGTCCATCGGCTGTCCGTTGGCTGGCCGGAGACGCAAACAAAGGCGGAATCGGCTTTGATCGGTTCTCGGATATGGTAACCCGGAAGCGACGCCATGATATGACATCACTTCCAGTTGACCGGAATCTTAAACGCGCCAGTTTTTCAAAAGCAAAAGTAATCGGAAATGCTCTTGGTGTTTTGAATGCTTTCAAATGCAAAGGAGGCGTTTGGGGTCTTATAGACCCCAAATCCCTCCATAAAGAGTGCTTGTCACTGCCTATTGCTGTTACAAAGTTTACATTCACTGTGACAGCAATAAAATTGATAAAAAAATAATCATGCAAATTAATAATTAAAAAAAAATAAAATAATTGAAAGTGCCCCCCGTCCCCCATGCTAGTGTACAATAGAGAACGCATGCGTCGGTCCCGAGCACACACAAACCGCGATCGTCTCACGCATGTAAGGTATCACCACAAACATCAGATCATGTGCAGTAATTCTAGCACTAGATCTCCTCTGTAAATCTAAAGTGGTAACCTGTAAAGACTTTTAAAGCACCACCTATGAATAGTAAAATTGATGCCGTTTGTCACCATCGTGCGGGCATGCACAATTTTAAAGTGTAACATGTTTGGTATCCATTTACTTGGCGTGACATCATCTTTTCTATTGTACAAAAAAATTGGATCAAGTATTGTAGAAAAAGTGTATTTTCTTTCCCGAAAACTGCATTTGAAAAACTGCTGCGCAAATATCGTGTGACATAAATAATTGTAAATCTCACCAATTTATTCTCTAAGGCTGGGTTCACACCATTGCTAATTGGTTGAGGGTTCCCCGCATCCAATTCGCAATAGCAGGAGATTTTGACCGGCTCTCTATGGAGCCGGCTCACATATCTCTGCAGCAGGTCCAGTGCGTTTTTCACAAAAACGCTGTGCGACTTTCGAATGCGAGAAAATTTGGGCTGAAATCGGACTTGAAACGGTGAACCAGGACGCACCGGACCCCTGCTGTGAACCGCATGTGGTCTATATGTGAACCCAGCCTTAAAGGTTTTTCACATGCAAAAACTGTTCTGGCAGCAAAAAAGGTTAAAGTTGATAAAAAAAAAAAATCAAGAGTATGTTATATACAGGCCAGCGTGCAGAGTGCAGTGGTCATGAGTATGTCATATACAGGCCAGCGTGCAGAGTGCAGTGGTCAGGAGTATGTCATATACAGGCCAGCGTGCAGAGTACAGTGGTCAGGAGTATGTCATATACAGGCCAGCGTGCAGAGTGCAGTGGTCAGGAGTATGTCATATACAGGCCAGCGTGCAGAGTGCAGTGGTCAGGAGTATGTCATATACCCGGACATATACTGTATGAGGACTGGTGACGTGAGACGT
>BLSH010129043.1:306994-317612 GCA_018402905.1 Glandirana rugosa | reverse complement strand
TGTCACAGTACATGTTGGCATTCATGGTTCCCTCAATGAACAGTAGCTTCTCAGTGCTGGCAGCACTCATGCAGCCCCAGACCATGACACTCCCATCAACATGCTTGACTGTAGGCAAGACACACTTGTCTTTGTACTCCTCACCTGGTTGCTGCCACACACACTTGACACCATCTGAACCAAATAAGTTTATCTTGGTCTCATCAGACCACAGGACATGGTTCCAGTAATCCATGTCCTTAGTCTGCAAACTGTTTGAGGGCTGTCTTGTGCATCATCTTTAGAAGAGGCTTCCTTCTGGGATGCCATGGAGACCAATTTGATGCAGGGTGCTTCATATGCTCTGAGCACTGACAGGCTGACCCCCCACCCCTTCAACCTCTGCAGAAATGTTGGCAGCAGTTATACGTTTATTTCCCAAAGACAACTTTTGGATATGAAGCTGAGCACATGCACTCAACATCTTTGGTTGACCATGGTGAAGCCTGTTCTGAATGGAACCTGTACTGTTAAACTGCTGTAGGGTCTTGGCCACCACGCTGAAGCTCAGATTCAGGGTCTTGGCAAAATTCTTATAACCTAGGCCATCTTTATGTAGAGCAACAATTCTTTTTTTCTGATCTTTAGAGAGTTCTTTGCCATGAGGTGCCATGTTGAACTTCCAGTGACCAGTATAATAGAGTGAGAGCGATAACACCAAATTTAACACACCTGCTCCCCATTCACACCTGAAACCTTGTAACACTAACAAGTCACATGACACCAGGGAGGGAAAATTGCTATTTGTGCCCAATTTGGACATTTTTACTTAGGGGTGTACTCACTTTTGTTGCCAGCAGTTTAGACATTAATGGCTGTGTGTTGAGTTATTTTGAGGGGACAGCAAATTTACACTGTTATACAAGCTGCACACTTTACATTGTAGCAAAGTGTCATTTCTTCGGTGTTGTCACATGAAACGATAGAATAAAATATTTACAAAAATGTGAGGGGTGTACTCACTTTTGTGAGATACTGTACATGATGAAGAAGATTTTAATGGCTTCACTCTTCTAATTAAAAGGAGATTTTGCAGAGTGGACACAAACCAGTGTTGCAAAGGCTTTCTAAAGAGGAAATTGATTAAAAAAAGAACTTGGAAATTGCAGATAATAAATACATTTCACAACATAATTGGTTGTCATAATTATGGTGGCTACAGATTAACTATGAATTACAAAACGGCTTTAAAAAAAGTGCAAAATTCGGTGCAGCTCCACACAGAAACCAATCAGCTTCAAGGTTTTATTGTCAAAGCTTGATTGGTTGAACTAGATGGACTTGTGTCTTTTTTCAACCTGACTAACTACGTAACTATGAACAAGCTGAGGTTAGAAGGTGATTGGCTACCATGCACAGCTGCACCGGTTTTTGCACTCTCCAGCTTTAGTAAATTAACCCCATAGTGTTACATAGGACTTTTAAGGTACCACATCAATTATTGTTAACCTACAACAGTGGTTCTCAACTCCAGTCCTCGGGACCCCCCAACAGGCCAGGTTTGCAGGATAACTGAAATACATCACGGGTGATATAATTTGCTGCTCAGTGATTGCAGTGTTCTAGTCTGCATCTCCCCAAGGTAATACTTAAAATCTGGCCTGTTGGTGGTTCCCGAGGACCGGAGTTGAGAACCACTGACCTACAACAATCTCTAAAATTTATAACATTTTATATCATAAAATCACAATTTTCATAGTAAAAATACACATTTTTGCTGATCGTTCCATTCACTTTTTTCAAACACTTTTCAATTAGAATCTTACAACATTGCCCTTGTACATATTGATATTTTAGTTGTCTTTAAGATGCAGAGTGTTTTCTCTATGCGTTCCACAAACAGTTCCTCAGGAGATTGTTAACAATGGATGTGGTAGAATATTCAGCAAGTATAAAAACAAATATTATATTGTTGTATGGCCATCTGACTAGTCACAGAAGATAGGAAGGTGGTGAGGAAATATAAACCCACAGAGGATATCATATAGTGGAATGCCTTGTTCCCGTTATTGCAATAAATTTCTCCTCATAAGGGAAATGCTCCCTTAAACTAAGAATGTAAATGTGGCCCTACTATAAACCAGAGAAAGCCATCTCATGTGTAGTTAACAGAGAACATCTTCCTTTGGGGCTAAGATGCCAATAAATTTGTGAACACCATTCATGAAACACAAAGAGAAAAAAATCTGGATCTTGGAGACATCCAAAATATGAATATGTACAAGAATGATGTTGTAAAATTATAACTGAATGTATAAACAAATTATGTGCATAATTGAATTGAATGGAACTATTTTACAAAGTTATGGATTTTAACTTCTTCATGCCCGCAATATAGCTGAAAGACAGCTACAGCGTGGGCCTTAATTGCCAGGAGGGCTTCCATAGACGTCCTCCCGAGCATGCGCTGTCTGCACGTCCCTGCGGCGTGCTCTGTGATTGCAGAGTTTATGAGACTCAGCTGATCCCGGCCCCTTACCATGTGATCAGCTGTCAGCCAATGACAGCTGATCATGATGTAAACAGAAGATTGGTAATCTGTATTTTTTTACCCCACACAATGACAGTGTGAGGGAAAAAAGGCGATCAGAGGGACATTGGTCCCTCACACAGAGAGCCACGGGCTGCCTCATCAGTGCCGCCTTATCAGTGCCTATCAGTGCTGCCTATAAGTGCCCATCAGTGCAGCCTATCAGTGCCCATAAATACCCATCAAGTCTCTTCAGTGCAGCCTCATCAGCGCACATCAATGAAGGAGAAAAATTACCTGTTTTCAAAATTTTATAACAAATTAAGAAACTAATTTTTTTTTTCAAATTGTCAGTATTTTTTTGCAAAAAAAAACAGCAGTGACTAAATGCCACCAAAAGAAAGCTCTATTTTGTAAAAAAATTATAGAAATTTAATTTGCGTACAGTGTAGCATGACCGCACAATTTTCATTCAAAGAGCGACAGTGCTGAAAGCTGAAAATTGGTCTAGGCAGGAAGGGGGTTTACGTGTCCAGTAAGCAAGTGGTTAAAGATTGATGTAGATTGACAATAATTATGTGGTACCTTAAAAGTCCTATCTAAAACTATATTTTGTAGAATTTTTGTACAAACTGTAAAGTTTGTGGACTTAGGGGGGTTTAAAATTTTGGTAGATATTCCATTTGTAAACAGTTGTAACTTGGTTTTCAACTAGTGAAATACAGTAGTTTTCTTTTTTTTTCAAAAAAGTTCTATTGAAGGAGATAATGCAGATTATAGTATCATCTTATAAAAGATAGTTAGATCCGTGAATACAAAACGGCATTTGTTATAAATGTATGTAATACAACTTAGGAAGAGGCATAAACAAGCCGCAAGAACAGTAAAAAACAATAATTATGTATAGCATCCAGAGAGGATTTGCATAACCATTTAAGCAAAATGGTAGCTCATCTGTAATGGAGTTTATGGGGGGTGATATTATGAACAGTTAGGAGTGTCATTTTGTCTTGTGTTGTAGCAGGGCTTATGGAGGGGTCTGTGGGGTTGATTAATTTCTAAAATGGTTGTGTGGGGGATAGGTTGGGGTGGCTGGTTAATATCTCACTAAAGGGGTGTTTCAGAGGGAATAGCAGGTTACTGTTGGATTTTAGTGCATATGTCTAGTGACTAGGCCAGGGTGTTGGCCAGGGTGTTGGGGGGTGTATGGAGGGAGGGAGGTAAGATGGAGGGTAGGGAGTGAGGTGAGGGAAGCAAGGGGTGTGAAAGGAAGGTATGTTGGGGGCAATAGTTCCTAGTCTCTGCCAGAGGTGGTATGCTTATGGTAGATTAGCATCACACAAGTCCTCCCTGACTCGTCCCTTGAGTAGGGGTGGGAGGCCTTGTGTCAAAGATAAAGAGTAGGGCCTGTGTGTGTTCTAGCTTATTTAGTTTTGACTTGCTAATATGGTGAGACGGTGTGCATCTGGCCCATTAGTGTCCTATATTTGTCTGAGCTATACCTCTGTGTCCCGGAGCAAAAGGATCATGTGGCCATCATGGTCTGGCATCAAACCACACCCCCAGTTTTAATACATCAAGTAAAGCAAATGTTAATGAAACAAAGTGCCAAATCTCTGCTTAACTAAAAATACTGCAATACTTAGGATATTAAAATATCAAACATACAGTATATTTAAAATGTATCTAAAGTAATTTTTAGTGTTAAATATGGCAGATATGGCTCAGAACCAACTGTCCCTGGAACAAGGGTCCTCTTTGGAAAATTTCCTCTCATCTCCTGTTCTGGTGACAACTGTAAGGTTGGATTTTGCATCACACTCTGTCCTGTTGGCACTGATGAACACTGTGACGGACTGCTTGGTACCACGCTTGGGTGCTTCAGTCAAACGGTGCTGCTGCCTTCCAAACCCTTCCAGCAAACCAAGAGCAAATACCAGCCCCTTTAACCCAAACATCGTACACAGACAAGATGTTGGGATAAAAACCAAAGGAATGACTCTTTATTAAAACTTGGACACATACTTTATACCCCACAGAAGAACATTCCCTTCTTGGGGATATTAAAATGACAATGCAAACTTCAAACAGAAAACAATTAACAGTGATCTCAATTAAACACTAAGATAATTAACAACTAGTCACTTAGACAATGCTTTGATCAATCAGGGATCCCACCCCACCTCAGACAATCTGCCAACAGTCTACCACAATCTGAGGCAAAACTCATACTATGTTCCAGCAGTCTGAAAAAGTGGAATTCATTTATCTTCATAGCTTTCTTGGGGGAGATTGTTGATAAATATTTCTGTCCCAAGTAGAGCAGCCTCTCCAACTCAGTCAGTAGGAGGGCTACCATATTTCCTCTGACCATTAACCTGTTGAAGATTTATAATTCCAATCCAAAAGGGAAGCCTTTTTGCTCTATATTCAGAGCAATAATCCAAGTCTCACTCTCAGTGTTCATCCCATTGCTGTCCATCATTAGAGTATGATCTGCTCTCTCCATGGGATCGGAGGCTGAAATTAACTCTTTTCTATGCTCTGACTGGCTGGCAAAATCCCATGGGCCATAATCTGTTGTTAAAAGGCTAGCCCCTAGTCCCCTCCAATAGCCCCTGTTGGGTTTGTCACAGTTACCAAGACAAATATGAAAAATGAATTTTCACATTAAAGACACAGACAACAATAAAAAAAAAGTCATTACAGAGGGCATAACTCTTCCACAAACTATTTAAAAAATATCCTTAGAAATATTTTAAAAAGTGTAAACAGTTCCAAATATACATTTTTGTTGTGGATTAAATTATTGCCTTGGTTTTTGGGGTAGTCCTGGGGAGCAATGAAATACTTACAATATGTAAGACATATCAATTTGAGATTTTTTTCACTCTATTCCTCCTCTTTTTTTGTTTTGACTTTAGTTTGGCCTTACACAAGAATACCTTTATGAGCTACTGAGCTCCAAAATGATTTAATGAATCATAGCTTATGTACTCTGAATATTTTTAGGCTTTGTAAAATTTAGGTTGCTGGAGGACTGGATAGGGTCAGGTGGCAAGTAGCACCCTCTCCCCCCTCCCCTCCCCCACTTGACACACTGCACCTGGACAACTGCCCCTCCTGCCTTTTTTTATTCTCATTGTCCAAGCTCTGATCATAACCCACTTTTTCCCAGATCTATTGGTAGCGAAGCAGCAGTGTAAAGTACCACCAATGAAGCTGGGGAAAGGGGGATTTACAAGCTTCAGCTTCCCTAGCTTCAGTGGGGCCATCGTTAATGATTATGTTCCCCTCATTTCAGTGAAGATATGCACTGTTGGGGTCCACTCCTCAACTCCACCCCCCCCCCCAATCCTCGGCATAGTGTAATTAGTAGTAAATGAACTAGCAGTACCTAAGAGTGCATGCCTTCACTCTGGCTTCTTCTCCTAATGAGAGCTAGAACTATCAGACAGATTTTGGGAGGAGATTACCTGCACTTCACTTACACTGACAGAGAGGATGGAGGGGAGTTAAAGGACAGAAGCACAAAGCCAGAAGCCATGTAACAGAACAGTGGGTGGCAGACATATGCACAACTATGAGCAGTTATGGTGGTAGTTCTGCCACTGATTAGAAGAGTATGGAGGAAGGATGAAAAGATTTAGTTCTAAACTGAACCTGTCCTTTAAAGTGTGTCTAGACCCAAGAGCAAAAATGTAACATATTGCAAAATTCCAGTCCTCAGATCTGGTGGCTGCCTTATTTTATTTTTTTCAGGCTAAAACATTTTGTGCAAGTACAGATTAAATGACAGAAATCCATTGTGCTTATACTGTAACTTCCTGTGCACTGGATAGAAGTCTCATCACCAGTCCTCTTCTGTAAACTACAAAAACTGTCCCTTTTATTATGGAGATGAGGACATTTTTGTAGTCCATATCTAGAGAGCAGCCTAGGGTGACGACACTATTCCTCCTTGGATACAGTACAGCGAGTAAGCATTTTCACCCTAGAACAGGAATTGTGTTAAATGAAAACTAATACAATCACCACATCTAAAAATTGGTAAGCTGAAAAATAATGCATTTTTATTTTTAGATAAACTTTTTTGTGGGAGAGAGCCATCATATAAACATACAATGAAAGCATATCAGCACCACTCAAATAGTAAACATTTTTCTTGTTTTGCGGTATTCATATTAAAGGTCCAAAATTGGCTTAGATATCCCCAAACAAGTTGGAAGCATTGACGTTTTAAAATGCCCAAGTAAGTCTGCATTTTTATTTTATCTTTATTGTTGGTAAATCAATACTTACCATAGTTTTCCTTGTCTGGTTTTGCCTTATGTCAGCATATGATAGGTTGACTCTGCCCCTTAACTCTATTAGGACAACCCTTAATAGATCAATTCCACATAGAAAATATCGGCCAAAGCTGTATCTTGATGACTGCTCTCAAAATTTGCACTAAAGTTGTTTCCTAGACGATAGGTGATTTATACTTAAGATACGTTGAGAATATTGTAGCCTAATAACACGTCAAGGCTCATCCAGAGAAAACTAAAAGCATCCAAAGTAGAAGGAGCCTTAAAGTGAAAATAAATTGCTGAAGCAAAGAACTCAAACCGCAAAAACAATACATACAGTACATAGATCTCATAGAAGTCTTTCTGGAGGACAGAAGGGTAGACATTACGGATGCAGGGAGATTTAAATCCTGAAGCTTACACCTCTCAAACTTCACACAGTCAGACCAGATGATCCATGTTTGGATGAAACTGATTTTCCTGCAATAGCAGGTCTCATGCTCGTGGAAGGCATATCGGAGGACACATTAATATGTGGTTTAGTAGGGGAAGCCACGGTCTCCACATAGTTAAGGCCAGTTGATCCGTGTTTAGATGACACCAATTTTCCTGCTATAGCTTGTCTCATGCATGTGGAAGGCATATCAGAGGACACAATAAAATGTGGTTCAGGAGGGGAAACCAGTGTAATCAATAGTTATCTGGTGCTCCAAATGGAGTGATCCTAAAAGGTGTAGTCAGTGGCTGTAATAGCTGGAAGGTGATGCATCCATAAGTATAGTAGTTAAAAAGAAGAGGGGTGTTGAGGGTTAAAAGGGAATGCAGCCATCCTTCAGAGTGTGTCCAGAACTCTGTAAGACATGTAAGGGAAAACAGGAAGGGGGAGGCGCCAACCTGAGTGTAGTATTAAAATAATGACTTTAATAGCATAAGATTAAAAACACTTACAAGATGATGGAAGATACATGCTCATCAAGGTAAAGTGCAGTTCTGGCATTCAACATGGCACTGTGGGTCCCACCACTGTTCCAGATAGCTGGAAAGGATTGGGCAGCTGGCTGAAATGGATCACAGTATTTCTCCAGCTGGTTCAGCTGCGGTTGGGACCTGCAGAGTCATGTGGAATGCCAGGACTGCACTTTACCTTGATGAGCATGTATCTTCCATCATCTTGAAAGTGTTTTTAATTGATGCTATTAAAGTCATCATTTTAATATTACACTCAGGTTGGCACCTCCCTCTCTATGTTTTTCCTTATAGAAGGGGAAACCATGGTCTCCTCGACCAGAATCAGGCAATCATCATTGCTGACACTCCTTCCTCCCTAATCTTAAAAAAGGATTGAAGAATCAACGCTCTTGGAGTAAAAAGATAAACTAGTATGAAATCCCAGGTCTGTGAAAGAACATCCGGGTTCAAAGCCCGAGGACAAAAATAGCAGAATAAAAACTGAGAAATCTGGTTTTTGCTCAGGGACATCATGAACTCTGGAACTGCACATTTTGCTAAATCTTCTGGTATTTGGGATTCAAAGCCCATTCTATGTGCCCAGATAACCTCTGACCCAGTTGATTCACAATATAATTCAGTGGAACAGGTAAATAGGATGCTGAAATGTCCAGCAGGTGATTCTCTGGCAAAGAAAAAATTTCCTCTGCTACTAAGTTGTAGACTCTTCATTCCCTTCCACCACATGATATACAAGGCAGTTGTCTTGCTGCCCTTTAATAACTCTTTGACCTGACCAAAAGTTTGGAGTAGTGTGGAACTGGAACCATTCAATCACTCTGGGCCCTTAAGTCCTGACAATATGCTTTTATCCTGGAGACTGGTATCTGTGGTTAGAGAGAGTTAGGAAAGCTCCATCCATCATTGAAGATCTTGCTGGATAAGAGGCAGAATCTAGATGATCTGGTGAACAGGAACACAAGTGTACTGGCCTAGAAGACAAACCTAGATCCTTCTCTGTGTGCCACTGTACCCGAGGGACTGCTGGGTTAGTGCCATTAGAGTCCCCAAAAACCTCATGCACTGGTGAACTGAAAGGGATGGAAGAGGCTGGCTCTTCTCTCTGTTCGCCATACAGCCAAAATCTGCTAGAGTCTGAAGCGCATGATCCCAAAGCTCCAACAGAGTTAACCTAGACTGAGAAAGGACTGAGTACTATCATTGAGAGGATGGTATATTCAGACATTCTGCCTGCAGAACTATGTTTTCACCACCAAAAACACTTTTGAAAAGATTGTTGGAGCTGAATAGTAAGCAGTGCACTAAAACTGAAAACAGTGATTTCTGAAGTGCCTATGAGCACATAGAAATAGGATTTTTTCAGGTCTACTGAGACAATTCAATCTATCTTTTTTTACTGACATTATGGTATCCAGAGACTCCATATGAAAACAGTCTATCTTTAAGAATCAGATTAGCAACACAAGGTTTAACATCTGATTCCAATTGCTGGATTTCTTCTTCATGAGGAAAATATGGGAATACGTTCCTTGTCCCCATCTGCTCTTTGGCACTGGTACAATGCCCTGTGAGTGCAGCAATTTCAAATTATTTTGCTCTAGCAACAATAGTTTCTTGAGATTTAATCTTATGAACTAAAATGGTTCTTCAGGGCAGGCCCTGCAAACTGGAGGCAAAGACCCATTTGTACCACACTTAGACCCCAGTAATCAGAAACATTCTCCGCCCAGGTTTTGCTGAAAAGAGAAAGCCTTGCTCCCACTGGTACCCCCTGGGTGGGTAAACCTCCATAAGAGAAAAGGTAGATAGAGGGAGAAGGGAGGAAGGAGAGAAAATACCTAGGATGGCTGTCTTGCTTACTGACTACATTAATATCATCCTAATACATGTTATACATAGTCTCCAGGCCCTGGCAACCAGAAGCATTCAGTCCGGAGTAAGGACAAAAGGCTCCAGGAAAGGCTGTTTGCCATTTATTTTTATTTGATCAATTAAGGGTTGTCCACATAGGGTTGAGGGGTGAAGTCAACCTGTCATATACTGGCATGACACAGAGTCAGGAAAGTTTTCCTGGAAGTACTATCACTGTGAATGGTAACTGAACTTAGAAAATAAATCAGCTATGTTGACTCCAATCAACCAATTATGCGCTAACAACAATCCTGTTTTTACTACTTCCCATGCACCTGATTCAATCTGAAAATAGCCCCCCCCCCCCCAATTACTTATACACCCTGCTTTGTGCACTGGTACAAATAATTTGGTGGAGGGAGGATTATGGTGTGGGGTTGTTTTTCATGTGGTTGGCTTGGTCCCTTGGTTCCAGTATAGGGAACTCTTAAGGCATCAGCATACCAAGACATTTTGGACAATTTCATGCTCCCAACTTTGTGGGATCAGCTTGGGGATGGCCCCATCCTGTTCCAACATAACTGCTCAGCAGTGCACAAAGCAAGGTTCATAAAGACCTGGACGATAGAACACCTTTGGGATGAATTAGAGCAGAGAATGCGAACAAGGCCCTCTTGTCCATCATCAATGTCTGACCTCACAAATGTGTTTCTGGAAGAAGCAGCTTGCAATGGGGGCACCCGAGCCAAGCAACTGCCCTGTGTGTCCATTCAGACACGGAACCGTGGCTTGGCCCTGCACCCTCTCTCTCCTCAATGGCTCACTGACCTTGATTGACAGCAGCAGGAGCCAATGGCATGCACTGCTGTCTCAGCCAATGAGGAGGGAGAGTCCCGGATAGCCAAGGCTCTCATGCAACATCGCTGGATCGAGATGAGGCTCACATAATGTAAGTATTGGGGGGGGGGGCTGCTGCACACAGAATTTTTTTTTATCC
>BLSH010129043.1:282548-304987 GCA_018402905.1 Glandirana rugosa | reverse complement strand
CAACTCAAAGCAGCGGTATGTGAAATCTCTAATTTCTGCTATCTGTCCTCAGAGCAACAGCACAGACAGCAGTAGTAAAGTAATCTATCTCAGGATGCAGGATCAGGTCTTAAAATGGCTAAAATCTGTCTCTCACGCCGTCAGCTACCTTTCCCTATACTAACCCAAGGAGCATGTGACTGCAGCACTGTGACTCCAGCTTATAAAGAGGCTGGGTCACATGATGCACCGGCCAATCACAGCCATGCCATTAGTAGGCATGGCTGTGATGGCTTCTAAGGGCAAACCAGTGAAACGCTTGTTGATTGGCTGCCCTGCAGCTTCTCAACACGTGGAGTAAAATAGCAGAACCCCGGACCGAACCCGAACGATTTTTGAAATGTCCGGGTCCGGGTCCGTGCCACGGACACCCTAAAGTTCGGTACGGACCCGAACGTTACAGTCCGGGTTCGCTCAACACTAATTAAGATAAAAAAACCTTCTGCCTTTAGAACCACTTTAAGTCTTCCTGTCACAGATACACAGACAGTCTGCAGGACCGTGGCATTACACCTACGATCTGCTGATCGTGGGTGCAATGCTTTACGGGTCCATTACAAAAAGATAAATAAATATGTTTTTTTTACCTGCAAAAATATGCATTTATTATTTTTTTTAAAGGGGAAGTTATCCTTTAAGGTCTCATACAAACAGGCTTTATGAAAAACAAGCTGTAAAGGTAGTACCGACACCAGGAAATAAGCAGCGTTAAAAATTCAATTTTATCACCGTTTTGCATTGGCGTCAATGCATGTTTTTCTGCACTAGCTTTAAGCCGCTTTTCTAAATCTCTATTCAAATGCAATGGTTCCCTATGGGAGCCCATGGATTTGAATAGAAGTCACACCAGAAGTCGGATAATGAGGATCCGACTTGCAATGCGACTTGTGTGTTGATGATCTTGAAAGGGGACCCTCGCAAAAATGAAAAAACAAATTGTGTAGGGTTGCCCCCAAGAGGTACCAGACCCTTTGGTCTGGTATGGATTTTAAGGGGAAGCCCCACGCCAAAAAAAAATGGCATGGGGTCCCCCCCAAAATCCATACCAGACCCTTATCCGAGCATGCAGCCCGGCAGGTCAGGAAAGGAGGAACAAGCAAGCACCCCCCTCCTGCATAATACCAGGCTGAATTTGGGGCAGGGGGGGCCCTGAGCCACCCCACCCCAAAGCACCTTGTCCCCATGTTAATGAGGACAAGGGCCTCTTCCCAACAACCCTGGCCGGTGGTTGTCGGGGTTTGCGGGCGGGGGGGCTTATCTGAATCTGGAAGCCCCCTTTAACAAGGGGCCCCCCAGTTCCCAGCCCCCACCCTATGTGAATGAGTATGGGATACATTGTACCCCTACCCATTCACTTAAAAAAAACGTGTAAAAAAACCCCACACTGAACAGGTTTTTAAAGTATTTTATTAAATCAGCTCCGGCATCTTCTCCCTCTCTGGCTCTTCTCCCTCCTCCGGTGTCTTCTTTCTTCTGCTCTTTTGAGGGGTCTTCTTCCTTCTGAGGGGTCTTCTTTCTTCTGCTCTTTTGCCGAGTCTTGGGTCTTCTGTCTATTTGTCTTCTTCACTGTCTTCTCCCTCTGTTCTCCTTCTGATGTTGACACGACGCAATCTCCCAGACTAATGCTGGCTCCGTGCTCTGCATTGATGCATGATGGGGCAGTGATGTCATAAGAGGGTGGGGCCTCTAGATGACATCAGCAGGTGGCCCCGCCCCAAGCCAATATAAGTCAATGCACAGCGCGGAACGAGCTTTAGTCCGGGAGATCGCGTCCTGTCAACATCAGAAGAAGAACAGAGGGAGAAGACAGCGGAGAAGACCAGAAGACAGAAGATCCAAAACCCAGCAAAAGAGCAGAAGAAAGAAGACCCCTCAGGAGAAAGAAGACCCCGCAAAAGAGCAGAGGAAAGGAGATGTCAGAGGAGGGAGAAGAGCTGGAGAGGGAGAAGACGCCGGAGCTGATTTAATAAAATACTTTAAGAACCTGTGTAGTGTGTTTTTTTACACTTTTTTTTAGGTGAATAGGTAGGGCTACAATGTACCCCATACTCATTCACATAGGGTGGGGGGGCCAGGATCTGGGGGCCCCCTTGTTAAAGGGGGCTTCCAGATTCCCAATAAGCCCCTGCCCGCAGACCCGGCCAGGGTTGTCAGGAAGAGGCCCCTGTCCTCATCAACATGGGGACAAGGTGCTTGGGGGGGGCGCAGGGCGCTCCCCCCCTCCTGATCTGCCTGGCTGCATGCTTGGATAAGGGTCTGGCATGGATTTTGGGGGAACCCCATTTTTTTGGGCGTGGGGGTTCCCCTTAAAATCCATAACAGACCGAAGGGTCAGGTACCTTTTGGGGGGACCCATTCAATTTTTTTTCATTTTTGCGGGGTTCCCCTTCAAGATCCTCAGCACACAAGTCGCACCGCATGATCAGACTTCTGGTGTGACTTCTATTCAAATCACTGGGCTCCCATAGGGAACCATTGATTTTGAATAGAGATAGAGAAAAGCCTGATGAAGGCTTAATGCTGTATATACAACGTTAAGCCGTGTTTTTGAGTTTTACCAGCGTTAGCGTCAAAACAGCTCTAGCGCAGGAGCCTCAGAATGCGCTGGTCCTGGGTTTTTTTGGAGCTTAAAGATGCCTATGCCACAGCTCAAAAATGTCTGTGTGTGTGTGTGAGGTCATTGAATAACACAGAGAGGTATTTTTAAGCTATTAAAAAAACTCAAAAACGCAGCTGTAAAAACGTCATTGTGTATGAGACCTAAGATGCAGAACAGAGAGTGAGTTTAGAGTTTACTCCATATAATTCAGCTTCAGCTGTTCATCACTATACAGGTTTTAATTGCTGTCCATGTTCCCTCTGGTGAGATTCACTTTCACTATTTGTCCTCCTGGCCATTGTCCCAGGACAAAAGTGAGTGAAAACCAAAAAAGAAAAAAATACACAATTGCCACCAGGACAATAGATGGGTGCTTATAACTGTCAAGTAGTGATGGGATCGTGTGTGTCCCGACTGAACCCACCAGGAAGACGGCACTGCGCACCGCAAATCATAGGCAGCGTGTGTATGTGCAGCGGACGGTTGGGAAATGCCTCACTGCCTATGATTGGCAATGTGCAGTGATGGCTTCTGGGCCATCACTACTTTCAAGGGTGGAATTCCCTCACTTTGAAGAGATGTTCACTCACTTCTTATTTTGTCTTTGGGGCAGGAAGTAAGGAGAACTCTGACAAATGGGGACACCGACAGAATAAGAACCAGTCAGGGGTTCTAACCTTTCTTTATTCTACCCAATACAACAAAAATGAAAAAAAAAAACTTTGGCCATAGTTCCACTTTGAGGCTGGATTCACACCAGTCCGGTGCGAATTCCAGCCTGTCTGCTGCCGTGAAGGAGCGGAGCCGCTGTTCGGCGGCTCCTGTCCACTCTCACAGCGCAGCAGCTGGGGGGGGGGGGGGGGGACGAGCAGGGGAAAATATTACAGTTCAGTTCAGTTTGAACTTAATAGGCTGGGAATTCGCACCGCATTGCACAGAAAACGCACACGTTTTCTGTGCAATGCGGAGTGCAAATGCACCAGACCTATGTGAACCTGACACAAAACGAACAATGTGTTTTTAAGTGTCATGCGAATTGGATGCGGTGTAAGCCACTTCCAATTCGCATAGGTGTGAACTCAGCCTTATATTTCATTATAGATTCCCTTTGAAATTCATAGGGATACAAATTTGTATTAAAAATAAAGACCAAAAGTTTTTTAAATTAAAAAAAAACCTCATATGTTAATGTTTTTTTTTTCAGAAACTCCTATCAATGTGACTTCAAAATGCCAAATTGGGACCTCTCTTCCCTTCCCTAGTGGTTATTTCCTGAACAACCAATGGTTCCCCTCACATTGCAGTCTTTCTTCAATTGAGCCCTTGTTAAACATAAATAATTGTTTGGCTGGTAAAATGATATATTTGATGGGTGATTCAACAATTCGTCAATGGCTAGAATTCTTCCCAAATGTCATGAAGAGTAAGTATCCATGTTGCTTTTGGAAATTTGAAAGCATAACCCCAGGGAACATGTGACTTAAACTATAGCTGAAGACAACCCCTTTTTTTGGAAAGAGAGGGAAGACCTGTCAGGTTTTTATTGCTGCCTGTGCCCCTGTTGGGGAGACTCACCCTCTAAGAGATGACAGCCAGTGGTGTCTTTGGCTGTTTTTCATGGATCACAATCCAGAGCACTTAGCATCAGCATGTGGGTGGGGCCTACTCACCCTGCATACGGGGTATCTTTTCTGTCTTGCCTTCTTGTAGTGGTCTTTCTTCATACCCCTTTGCATGGGCGTCCGCAGGTAGGGGCAAGGGGGGGCAGTTGTCCCCCCCTGGAATCTGGGGTTCCCCACTAGGTCCTTATCCTCTTGAGCCATGTATGCAGTTTCTGACAGTCTCTTGGGCTATGTATGCAGTCTCTGATTATCTCTTGTGCTATGTCCGCAGTCTCTGACCGTCTCCTGTAGTATGTCTGCAGTCTCTGACTGTCTCCTGTACCATGTCTTCAGTCTCTGACCATCTCTTGTATCATGTCTGTAGTCTCTGACCATCTCCTGCACTATGTCTGCAGTCTCTGACTGTCTTCTGTACAATGTCTGCCGTCTCTGGAATGCAGGCAAAGGTAACGCGTTTCACACGTCTGGCGTGCTTCGTCAAAACATAGGTATGTGAAAAAGGGTCCTGTGTGGCCCCAAAATATTGCATCTTTTTGCTGTGATGTGATCTCTCAATAAACATTTGGGCTTAATTATGAAGATCCAGGTTGTGAAAAAGAAAAGCGAGCGGCGCAAACTCCAATGTTTCAAATTCTGGCAAACTAACTCCTTACTAATATAACTAATGATGTACCTATGTGTGAAAATCTGTGTCCCTGTGTCTATGATGCTGTATGCAATATGTTACATCTGGTGCCAAAAAGCTCAATTTTATTCACTTCAGCCCCTGAAGGATTTCCCATATTAGGACCAGAGCACTTTTTGTGATCGGCACTGTGTTGCTTTAACTGACAATTGCGCGGTCGTGCAACGCTGTACCCAAACAAAATTTGCGTCCTTTTTTTCCCACAAATAGAGCTTTCTTTTGGTGGTATTTGATCACCTCTGCATCATTTCTGATCACCGCTATAAACAAAAAAAGAGCGACAATTTTGCAATAAAAATAAAAAATATTTGTTACTTTTTGCTAAAATACATATCCAAAAAAAATATATAAGAAAACAAATGTATTCATCGGTTTTGGCCGATTCATATTCTTCCTCATATTTTTGTTAAAAAAAAAATGCAATTGACGTTTATTGATTGGTTTGTGCAAAGGTTGCCACATTTACAAATGATGAGAATTCATTTCTGGCAGTTTTACAATTTTTCTATAGGGATTGTGATATTGGGGCGGACGTGTCGGACATTTTTGACACTTTTTTGGGACCAATGACATTTATACAGCGATCAAAAATGTAAATATACACTGATTACTGTATAAATGTTGTAGGCAGTGAATGGGTTAACCTGGGGGGTGATCTAGGGGTTAACTGTGTTCCCTAGGTGTTTTCTAACTGTGAGGGGGCTGGGCTGTCAGGCGCACCAGATATCTAACTGATCCTGAGTACAGGGATCAGTAGATCTCTGACATGCTGCCTGACAGAGTAGCCGGCGGAGATCGAGTCCGCTCAAGCCGTGGCCACAACTCTGCAGAGTGTGGAGGCTAGTGCGCACAGGCGAGTCGACGTTTAAAGATGGCGATTTGCACTACAGAGCCACTCTGCAGCAGTAAGTGTACGCGAGCCGGTCGGGAACTGGTTATACAACCATCAAAAATGTAATTCTAACGATAAGAAAAAAATGTATTAAAAATGCATTGACAAAAGTGCTAAGTGCACTTTTAAAGATGGCGATTTGCGCTACAGAGCCACTCTGCAGCAGTAAATGTACACAAGCCGGTCGGGAACTGGTTATACAACCATCAAAAATGTAATTCTAACGATAAGAAAAAAATGTACAAAAAATGAATTGACAAAAGTGCTAAGGGCAAAAAACTATACCATAAAAATTAGAAATAATATATGCAAATAATTTGTAGTATTCTATGCAAGTGCTCAAGTGTAAAATATAAAGTCCAATCATAAAAAATCCATCAAACAGATGAAAATGTGATTCCCAATACAATAATCTTGTGATAAAACACCCGTTTGTGCTTCTTCACTAGTAGTCCAAAACTGACTCAACAGGGCCCCAGGCTAGTAGATTATAACCAGCAAAAGCGCTTCATGCTGTTTAACAAACAAACAGTGTTTTATCACAAGATCATTGTAATGGGAAACACATTGTCATCTGTTTGCTGGATTTTTTTTTTCCATAAAAACTTTATTATTCGATTAAGACAGTGTACAGACATGTTCAGCCAAAAACGATAACAGAGTCACATAAGCGTTAGTACAAACCTAAGACATAGCATGCGTAAATGCATATTTCGGAATCAGTTCCGTATTCGTTGGGTTGTAGCCTTTAATTGTTCTTATGAGAAGCTTTGCACATATTGCTATTAAGGTGAGCGTGCGTTAAAGTCTTAGGCAGAGGACGAAAGAAAAGGGAACAGGGAAGGGGGAGAGGGAGGTGGGAAGGGGAAATACGGCATGCATGCCTGGGGCTGGGGTAGGGGGAGAGACAAAAGATACTTCCTGTGATATATTCAAGGGGTCTACCGTGTCTGACCATATCATAACCTACTAACCGTTACAGGAGTTCTGGGGGTATTTGGGGAAACTTATAGGCATACTGCTCGATAGTCATTGGTCGTCTGAAAGTGGATCCAGCATGACCAAGTCTTTCTGAATTTGTCCGAGTTATCAAGGGAGGTGGCGATCAGCTCCTCCATGTCCATAACTCTGTTTAGCCGAGAGAACCAATCTTTAAGCGTTGGAGAGCGTGTTTGTCTCCACAGGACTGGGATACACATTCTGGCTGTGTTGATCATGTGCATTACAAGGGACTTCCTAAATGAGTGTTTTAGTACTTTTGAATGTTGCAATAGGTATTGTTGATAGGAGAAGTCAATAGGATATGTGATGACCTGTTGGACCATTTTGTGGACTTGAGACCAGAATGGTTTGATTTGGGGGCAGTCCCACCAGATGTGTTGCATTGTTCCTGGTAGAGAATTGCATCTCCAACATATATTGGAAACCTGAGGATATATCCTGTGGAGATAGGATGGGGCCCTATGCCAATGGGTTAGAATGGACTTTATATTTTACACTTGAGCACTTGTATAGAATATTACACATTATTTGCATATATTCTTTCTAATTATTATGGTATAGTTTTTTTGCACTTTTGTCAATACATTTTTTGCACATTCTTTTCTTATCATTAGAATTACATTTTTGATGGTTGTATAAAATTGAGCGTTTTGGCACCAGAGGTAACATATTGCATACAGCATCATAGACACAGGGACCCGGATTTTCACACATAGGTACATCATTACGGTTTTGACGAAGCACGCCAGACGTGTGAAACGCGTTACCTTTGCCTGTATTCCAGCTCTGTTTTGTACATTGATTATGATCTTCTTGGAACAATATATTTTAATTGCATCTACGCCTGGAGTGCCGCCATCCTCATTTCAAGCTTTCTCTATGTATCTGCAAACAGCAGCAGGGCGTGCACCCAGGAGATGGTGATTAGACCACTACAGGTGCTGGATTCACCTTGAGCAGCTGAATAGTGGAACGATAGGTACATCATTAGATACAATATTAAGGAGTCAGGTTGCCAGAATTTGGAACATTGGAGTTTGCGCCGCTTGCTTTTCTTTTCCAGTCATTGGTAATATTTCAAGTGTTGAGTGGCAGCAATATCATTAGTTCCTGCTCTATCCATTTATATCTGAGGCACCAGTGCCCTTCTTTAATTGTTTTTCAAGATCCATGTTGTGCTGGCAATATATGCTTTGACCTATGGTGTTGACCGGTTTCCAGTTGGCATTTGCTACAGCCCTGACTGAATCTTTGGCCTTTTCCAGGCACATGTGTGATGAGGATATTGCCCATTGTCTCGTAACAACCGGGGATTCCCTCGCTTTGGATGGATTTTCTCTCTCTTCCTGTCTTGGCTATAGGACTGGGAATGAAGAAAAAAATCTCTTGATTGTGATACAGATGACAAAAAGGGGATATAACCTTCCTTTACTCCATCCAAAAATAATAAAAAGTAGTAGGTGACACGTTTTTGAAAAATCTACTCGCTGTCACACTTTGATTGACAATTGCACGGTCATTTAATGCTGTACCCAAACAAAATATATATCATTTTTTGAGACAGATGGAGCTTTCTTTTGGTGGTATTCAATCACCACTGGGTTTTTATTTCTGCTAAAAAAATAAATAAAAAAGACTGAATATTTTGGAAAGAAAAAAACATTTTTCTTAGTTTCTGTTATAAAATTTTGTAATTGTTCTCCTTCACTGATGTGCATTGATAAGGCTGCACTGATGGGTACTGATAGGCTTCACTGATGGGCACTGATAGGCTTCACTGATGGGCACTGATAGGCTTCATTGATGGGCACTGATAGGCTTTATTGATGGGCACTGATAGGCTTCACCGATGGGCACCGATGAGGCTGTACTGATGGCACTGAAGGGCACTGAGGAGATGACACTGATGAGGAGGCACTAATATGCAGCACCGAGGGGCACTGGTAGGCGGCACTGATATGCAGCACTGATGGCCACTGATAGGTGGCACTGATAGGCGGCACTGATAGGTTGCACTGATGAGCAGGCACTGATGGACACTGAAAGGCAGCACTGCCTGGCATTACTGCTGGGCACTGATTGGCATCACTGATGGGCATTGATTGGCAACACTGATGGGCACTGTTGGGGCTGCACTGATAATCAGGCCACTGATAATCAGTGCCTTGATTATCTGTGCAGATCTCCCCTGTGAGGAAATGCCTCTGATTCTCTGTCAGTGTGAGGAAAGGAATGCCAATAATGGTTATTTCCTTGTTTACATGTGATCAGGGCAGCCATCAGACATTTTGGGGCCCCTTACACAGATTTAGACCTGGGCCCCCCTGTCTGACCACCAACATTCCCCAGGGCCTGCCCACTGTCCTTCCCACCACATCCGCCCACTGGCTAGGGGTGTACATATGTCGCAGCCGCAGTAGGAATTATACATCCTGTCACACTTACCAGGTGTAGCCTATCAAGCATGACCCATTGAAGTGAAGTGTGCAATGCATGCTAGTGTGGGAACCAATGGGTTAAACAAACAGTTCACAGGCAGCACAGCCTCACCCTATGTTTGCAATAAGAGCTCGCCCCGAACCATAGGTGCTGGAGGTCCCAAACTTGAACTTGTTGGGGTCCAGGGGGCCCTCTCCATGTAACCCAAGTTTGTGTCAAGAACAGTGTCCCCAAACCAGGTGCCCCCCTCCCGTAGACTCCATGTTAAATCCGAAATTCACCCAACAATTGCTGGTCAATGACTGGTCAATTTGAGGACTCGGTACGGCCAAACCATAGGTGCTGGAGGTCCCAAACTTGGATTAGTTGTTGCCCAGGGGGACCTCTCTATATGACTCAAGTTTGGTATTTTTATCAGCTATGGCCCAGGAGAACGGTGTCCCCAAACCGGGTGTCCCCCTCCCATAGACTCCAATGTTAAAGACTGATACAGTCTTTGTTGTAAGGCTTGTACCCCCCTGATGGTGACCTTGCATGTGATCAGCTGTGATTGGACACAGCTGATCACATGGTAAAGGGCCTTGTCATCGGCTCTTTACCGAGTTTGGTGATGTGCCTTGTGCCAGGGACCCAGCTCCCAACTGATTGATGAGCTGCGGACCCCCACAGGCGCGCAAGCGTGATGACAGTGGGACGACATCAAATGACATTGTCCCAGAATGAGAGAGCTGATGCACTCACATGCACTGACGTTCATTCCATTCGTATAGATGTGGTATTCATTATTATCAGGAGTTCGGGAAAATTCAAATTTGGTTCGTTCCATTCGTATAGATACGGTATTCGTTATTTTCGGTAATTTGTGAATTCGGAAACATTATCAGCACCCTGTACGATGTGATAGCTGTGGGTCAATCACAGCATCACAATAGTAATCACTAGACATGTGCACGGCCGAAAAATTCGTTTTTTTTCGTTTTCAATTTTTTTTTCTTTTTTTCCCGCTTTTGGTTTTTTTTCGTATTTTGGATTTTTCGTTATGATCGAATTCGTTATTTATAATAAATTCGGAAACATTTGAATTTGGTTTGTTCTATTCGTATAGATGCAGTATTTGTTATTATCCATAATTCAGGAATTCAGAAAAAATGTAATTTCGTTCATTCCATTCGTATAGATGCGGTATTCGTTATTTTCGGTAATTTGTGAATTCAGAAACATTAGAATTTGGTTCATTCCATTGGTGTAGATGCAGTATTCATTATTAACGGGAGTTTGGAAAAATTCTAATTCAGTTAGTTCCATTCGTATAGATGCGGTATTCGTTATTTTTAGTAATTTGTGAATTCGGAAACACTCAAATTCAGTTATTATTTTGAAAATTCATAAATTCGGATAAATTCAGATTCGTTACGATCACGAACAGGAAGACAAATATGAAAGGAAATTCCAATACCTAACTCATTTAATAGTTTATAACTATTATTATAGTTTTTATTATTATTATTTATTATTAATAAATAATAATAATAAAAAAAACTATAATAATGGTTACTAATTCATTACATTCACTAACAGCCAAATTTGAAAGGAAATTCCAATACCTACCTATAATTTAATAGTTTATAACTAATATTATAGTTATTATTATTATTATTATTATTAATAATAAATAATAATAAAAATGTAATAATGGTTGGTTATGGTTAGTAAAAATAATAAACGTAATAATTTAATCACAATATAAATTATCCTAACGTTTTTTGTTCTTTAGCCACTTCAGGACCGCCGCCGTCATATGACGGTGGCCTATTTGAAGTGGAATACCGTTGTTACGGTAGCAGATAGCATTTTTTTTCAGCCAGTGATTCTGCGTATGATAAAAGTGGTCTCCACAGTGGATCCGCCGCAAGATCACTTTTATAATTTTTTTAAATATATATAATGGGAGCTGTCTGTAACATGTCTTTTTGACCCCAGATCTCTTTCTTGTAATAGGAATAAGAGTGATCCATTTTTTTTTTTAAAAGGACAGTGTAAAAATAAAAAATTAAAATAAAATAAATAATTAAAAAAAAAATGAAAGCGTCCCGTCCTTGTGAGCTCCTTTCAAACTCAAAACTGGTAACCTGTAGAAATGTTTAACTGTCGCCAATGGAGATTTTTTTTTGCAAAGACCGTCATCATTCCGCGAGCGGGCGCAATTTTGAAGCATGACATGTTGGGTATCAATTTACATTATCTTTCAGAATATGGGAAAATTGGGCTAACTTTACTATTGTCTTATTTTTTAACTCAAAAAAGTGGATTTTTTAAAAAAAAAAATCACGCTTGTAAGACCGCTACGCAAATACAGTGTGACATAAAATTTTGCAACAACCGCCATTTTATTCTCTAGGGTGTTAGAAAAAATATATATAATGTTTGGGGGTTTTAAGTAATTTTATAGCAAAAAAAGCCTGGTTTTAACTTGTAAACACTGAACTTCAAAAAGAGACTCGGTCTGGAAGTGGTTAGGATTTTAAAATTTTCGGATTTCCATTCTTATTTTCGTTCTTTTAAATTCTCAGATTTTTGTTCTTATTTTCGGATTTTCGTTCCTTTGAATTTTCAGATTTCTGTTCTCATTTTTGGGTTTTCGTTCTTTTGAATGTTCGGGTGTTCGTTCTTACGTTTGGATTTTCGTTTTTTCAAATTTTCGGATTTTCGTTCTTTTGAATTTTCAGATTTTCGAATTTCAGATTTTCGTTTTTTTTGGATGTTCGAATTTCAGATATTTGTTTTTTCGGATTTTCATTCTTTTCAAAAATTTGTTTTTGGAAAAATTTGTGAAATGTTTTTTGTTATTCGGATGTTTCGGAAATTGCACACGTCTAGTAATCACAACTGTTATGAATGAAACCCATTCAGGAGAGATCAAAACATTGCTGTTGAAATGATCATTACTGTAACGGCAATCAAAGTGTAAAAAATTCCTGATCAAAACCCCAAGTAGTCACTGCAGTGACACTCAACTAATCTGATGAAATTGTGTAAAAAATAATTTAAAAAAAGAATTGTTAAAAAAAAGTTTCAAATATGAATATAAAATATTTATTTATTTATTTCAGTATCTCTGATCACATCCACACCAGTCTGATGATGCTGTAATGCACTGGTGAGAGTATGTGAAAAAAAAAAAAAAAATAATAATATTTTATTTCTTAAAAAATGTTTCCATGTCTCTTACTAAATTCCTCAGACTGTCTACTTTCCTGAAATTCGGGGTCAGATTTGTCTGCCGCAATGTTGCAGTCCCACTAAAAATCGCAGATCGCCGCCATTACCAGTAAAAACAATTTAAAAAATAAAAGTCCCTAAATCTATCTCATAGTTTGTAAACGCAATAACTTTTCTGCGAATCAATCAATATACGCCTACTGCGATTTTTTTTTTACCAAAAATATGTAAAAGAATATATATTGGCCAAAACTGATGAATACATTTGTTTTTTTATTTTTTTATTGGATATGTATTATAGCAGAAAGTAAAAAAAAAATGTTTTTTTTTTCAAAATCGTCAGTCTTTTTTTTGTTTATAGCGTAAAAAATAAAAACTGCAGAGGTGATCAAATACCACCAAAATGGACGTCAATTCTGTTTGGGTGCAACGTCGCATGACCGCGCAATTGTCAGTTAAAATGACGCAGTGCCGTATCACAAAAAATGGCCTGGTCAGCAAATGGGCAATTCGTTCCAGGGCTGACTTGGTTAATATACACTTATTGGGATTTTTTTTTTTTTTACCAAAGACATATAGCAGAACACATTTTGGCCTAAATTTATGAAGAAATTTGATTTTATTGGATATGTTTTATAACAGAACGCAGAAAATTTTGCATGGATTTTTTTTTTACAAAATGTTTGGTCTTTTTTGTTTCATATAGCAAAAAACAAAAAAACCCAGTGGTGATCAAATACCACCAAAATAAAGCTCTATTTGTGTGAATAAAAATGATTATTATTATTATTATATTAACCACTTCAGCCCCGGAAGGATTTCCCCCTTTAGGACCAGAGCCCTTTTTGCGATTCGGCACTGCGTCGCTTTAACTGAAAATTGCACGGCCGTGCAACGTTGTACCCAAACGAAATTTGCGTCCTTTTTTCCCACAAATAGAGCTTTCTTTTGGTGGTATTTGATCACCGCTGCGTCATTTATGATCGCCGTTATAAACAAAAGAAGAGCAACAATTTTGCAAAAAAAAAAACAAATTTCTTACTTTTTGCTAAAATACAAATCCAAAAAAAAATATAAAAAAACATTTTTTTCATCAGTTTTGGCCGATTTATATTCTTCCTCATATTTGTGATAAAAAAATCGCAATCGGCGTTCATTGATTGGTTTGCGCAAAAGTGGTCGCGTTTACGGATGATGAGAATTCATTTCTGGGGTTTTTATTTTTTTTTTATTTTTTACTAGTAATGGCGGCGATCTGCAATTTTTAGCAGTACTGCGATATTTCAGCGGACATGTCGGAACATTTTGCCACTTTTTTGGGACCATTGGCATTTATACAGCGATCAGTGCTATAAAAATGCACTGATTACTGTGTAAATGCCATTGGCAGTGAAGGGGTTAACCTGCAGGGGGCGCTCTAAGGGTTAACTGTGTTCCCTGGGCGTGTTCTAACTGTATTTGGGCAGCCCTAACAGGGGAATGGAAGTGATCACAGTTTCCACGTAGAGGAAGGCTGTGATCACAGCCCTTCCCCCTCTCACAGAACGGAGGTCCGTGTTTACTTACACGGACCTCCGTTCTTTCACTCCGGGGGGGGGGGCATCGCGGGTGGCCGGCGGAGATCGAATCCGCCGCACCCGCTCCCTGGCCCTCCCCGGACACAGTGAGCCCTCCCCGGACACTCCGGCGGTGCGCGCACGCTCACTGTGTGCGATCTCGCAGCCGCCGTCATATGACGTCGATTTGCGCAGAGCAGCCATTCTGTCCCCGTCAATTGCCGACCAGCGGTCGGCAAGCGGTTAAAGAGTAAGTAAACCCAGATTGGGTTTACTTCCCCTATATTCCCCTGTAAATTAGAGGCATAATGGGCTACTATGCATACTTACCGTCAAAAGAAGCCTGCGTTGCCCAGCGATGTCCCCGCTCCAGGCCGCGTCCATCTTCTGCCCCTCTTCCTTCCGGGGCCGCGACTCCGGCGCTGTGACTGGCCGGAGTCGCATGCGCCCAGGAGCTGCCAGTCACGGCACAGGGTCAGTGGAGAAACGGCACGGAGGCCACTTCTCCACTGCGCATGTGTCGACATGACGTTGGCACATGCAAAACACTGTATATCTCCTGAATTGTGCAGGTTTGGGAGATATGCAGGGCACCTACAGGTAAGCCTTATTCTAGGCTTACCTGTAGGTTAAAGTGGTTGTCACAGGTTGACAACCACTTTAACACAGTGCTGAATAGCGCAAAATGTCACGGTCGTGAAGGGAGGGCTAGTGGTTAAAATGCAAACTTTTGAACATTTCTCCTGCTAGTTTGAGGTCATGCCCCGTGTTCTTGGTCTTAGCTTTATATCGAAAATACTACCCTCCTGAGCCATATTCATCCAGTATTTAAAGGTTTCAGTCATGTCTTCCCTTTCCTCCAGAATGTAAATACCAAGTTTCTGAAGTCTTTCCTGATATGTTTTATCCCTCAGACCTAGACTTGTTCTACATTATCAATATCTTTTTGTAACTTAGGTCTCCAGAACTGGACCCAGTATTCTAAATGAGGTCTCACTAAAGATCTATATAGAGGAATCAGGACCTCCTTCCTCCTGCTGGAGATCCCTCTAGTGATGCATCCCTCTGTAGTGCTGTCCAAAACTCTGCCCCCAATGTTGTACTCTATCAAGGTATTATTTTTCCTAGGTGCAATATTTTACATTTAGTAAATTAGTCCACCAACCATATCAAAGGAGGTCTGCCAACATCCCATATGGAACAGTAGGAAAAAAAGTACTCCCCCGGTACAATAGTGGGACTCTTTGCAGCTGTACATATATCAAGACACTAAAGTAAAACCATAATCAAGTTTATTGTTTACAAAATTATATATTAAAATAGTGTACCGTAAATTCACATACACACATTATTAAAAACAATGTGGCACATGTTTTACAAGTCAAAGTAAAAAAGTTGACAACCATATGACATAATGAAGAGCTGTTGTCTTCTTGGGCATGGGCCCAACATGTTTCGGTACAATTACCCTTCTTCAGGGGCGGTCATGTATCCCCAAGCTAAGTGCTCTAAAAAGACATACATGAAACATTACAGACTGTTGTTCACCATATACATAGCATTAGACCGGGAGAACATTATGGGGGGACTACTCATCACACACAGCAGAGACAAACGTACGTGCCACACCACAAGAGCCAACGTCCAGAGGTCCAACCAGAGGGACCAGTAGGGGAGAAAAAAAGAGAGGCAAGAAGCCCCTAGCGAGAGATGAAGTCTGCTCCGGTGGGGCACGCTCCCTATCTTCCCGTGCCCCACCGGAGCGGACTTCATCTCTCGCTAGGGGTTTCTTGCCTCTTTTTCTTTCTACCGTACTGGTCCCTCTTGTTGGACCTCTGGACGGTGGCTCTGGTGGTGTGGCACGTACGTTTGTCTCTGCTGTGTGTGGTGAGTAGTCCCCCCATAATGTTCTCCCAGTCTAATGCTTACATCAGAGTCAGCAGCATTCCCCTTTACATCAAAGTTCCCACTTACATCAGGGTCTGCAGCATTGTCTTTTACATCTCTTTAAATCAGGGTCCGCAGAGTTCTTCCTTGCACTGTAAGGGGGAATCCTGCAGAATCTGATGTAAATGGGAACTTTGAGAACACTGATTTAAGGGGGAACACCAGGAACTGTGATGTGGGGGGGGGTACTCTGATGATCACAGACAAGAATAAATACACTAAGGAATGGGAGGGGGGTTACTATAAGGGTGTAGTCAGGTTAGTTAGTGGCTGGCCCAGGCTGGGGGAAAGAGTTAATGCGTGTGCTGGTGTTCCCGGGCTTTTTGGATCCAGACTACCCACTGGTGATATAAATTTGGGGGGAGCTCTCACAACATATGGGACAGAACATGCTATGATTGTGTGAAGGTGGGCTGCTGTGCTTTGCATTCTATCAGATACATCGGGGATCCTGAGATCAACCAGTTCTTGGAGTACACCAACATGGACTACTGCCTTTCTGAAGTATGCTTGGGCAGCCAGCTAGTGATAGGGTTATTCTGAAGCTAATGTTCATTGTGGACTGTACTGCTAAAACTTTTAAGTAAAGTTGTATCAACTGGTCTGAAGTTATTCAAAGGAGTGCATGCTGGTTCTGGCATATGAACAGAACCAGGGTCAATAAAGCACATGTGGGGTAGGAAGTTTAGCTGCTACAAAAGGTTTACTCGACAAGTCAAGCAATAGGAGCAATGCAGTTGCTATGGGTAACCAAGGTCAAGAACAGGCTACACGGCAGCCAGTTGGTAAACGTGGTACCTGGTAAAGGTGATGGGTCCTACGGTAGGGGGTTGATGTTCTGGCGCCCTCTCTCTGTTTCCAGTAGCAACCAGAACCAGATCCATGTTAAAGAGATCCATGATCTGTTCACATAGGTTTGAGAAGGAAGGGGTTAACAAGTGCACACATGAGGTTCGCGCTATGTGCATGGTGTACATTGGACTGGTGAACAGGGCATGGGCTCAGCAACGTCCCTCCTAATGCAACCTACATCAAGTCCCCTCTACTGCTAGGCAAAACCTTATGTTTCATTTACTACCCCTGTCCTCTACTCTGCTGACCCCTGTACAATGTACTACAAATAAATGGCCTCTGTACACTGACCTAGAAATTACTGGCTCTATCTGCTAACCCCCTATACACTGCTCTGCTGACCTCCTATACTCTGTCCCCCGGACATTTGTTATTGCACCCCCACATTAGACAGGCTAGATCTGGCCCTTCTTGCTAAGGGGGCTCTTGTGTGTGTTTGCTCCTAAGCCCTGCTCCATTGACACACAGAGCATGGCTCGGCCCCACCATCACTTCCTCCTTACTAGCCGTGCTTGAAATTGGCTCCCGCTGCTGTCTCTGAGTCAATGAGGAGGGAGAGAGCCTCTGCTCTTATGCAGAACGCTGGATCAAAATCGGACTCAGGTAAGTATAGGGGGTAGCTGCAGAGAATGCATTAGGGTTAAAAAAAACATCTGCCTTTAGAACCACTTTAAATTCAAACTATTACTGTTCTTGTTGATGTTTCAAACTGTGACTTGGTACTTTTTCTAAAAAAAGAGTTCACAAATGAGTCTTCTGCTTAACAATGAATCCATGGTTTTGGTGGATCTATGGCAATGTTTGTTAAAAATGGATGAATGAAACATGTTTTTTTAAATACATAATCCTTTGCTTTTTGATATTTTTTTAACAGATCTGACATTATATGACAACCACCTGCCTGGTTGGCACAAGACCATTTTGGCCTATGACTTACAAAACAACATCTACATTCAATGGAAGAAACATGGACATCCATTTGTAACTATGACCTTCTTCAACGTCAAAGATCATGCCTACGTTAACAATGAACTCGACCGGCTTGCTGGTGGCTCCAACACAATCATCGTATTAAGTGTAGGACAGCACTTCCGGCCCTTTCCTCTTCCCCTGTTCATCAAAAGACTTCTCAGCATACGAAGGGCCATAGAGAGCCTATTTTTACGAAGTCCTGATACAAAAGTTATCATAAAGTCTGAGAACACCAGGGAGATTAACCCTGATGTGGAGCGATTCAGTGACTTTCATGGGTATATTCAGTACCTCTTGGTAAAGGACATCTTCAGTGGACTTAATGTTGGGATGATAGACGCTTGGGACATGACCACAGCAGTTGGCAATAGAAATGTCCATCCACCGGATCATGTTGTTAGGAGTCAAATCAACTTGTTTTTGTCTTATATCTGTTAACCGCTTGCCAACCGTATCACTTATATGTACAGCGGCAAGATAGCTCTAGGTACGTGATCCAGGACTTTTGGCTGGGCACCACCTACACAGCAAATGCTGATCAGACCACCTGCACCCACCGATCGTCCAGGAGACACACAGTACAGAACTCTGCCTATGTAAACAAGGCAGAGTTCTGTCCTGTCAGCGGTGAAACAATGGATTTTCTTTCTCTGCAAAGCAGGGAATAAAATGCATTGCTTCCCTTAGTAAAAGCAGCACACAAAGTAAACACAAACACTAATTAGGCACACATTTAACCCTTTGATCACCCTAGCTGTTTAACCCCTTCCCAGCCAGTGTCATAATACAGTGACTGTGCTTATTTTTAGCACTGAGCACTGTATTAGTGTCACTGGATCCAAAAAAGTGTCAGTGTCAGAATGTCCATCGTAATATTGCAGTCCCGCTATAAGGCGCTAATCACTAGGGATGGGCCGAACACCCCCGGGTTCGGTTCTCACCAGGACATCGCGAACAGGCAATAAGTTTGTTCGAACCCTATTAAAATCAATAGGACTCGAACATGAATAATCAAGAGTACTCATTTTAAAGGCTTATATGCAAGTTATTGCCATAAAAAGTGTATGGAGACCCAGGTATTGCCTTAGGGGACATGTATCAATGCAAAAAAAGTTTTTAAAATGGTCGTTTTTTTCAGGAGCAGTGATTTTAATAATGCTTAAAGTAAAAAAATAAAAATGAAATATTCCTTTAAATATTGTGCCTGGGGGGTCCCCTTTGTCTGTAAAGTGGCACATCTGTGTGATGTTTAGAACAGTGCCGCAGCAAAATAACATTTTTAAAGAAAAAAAGTCATTTAAATTTGCTTGTGGCTGTAATGTATTGCTGGCTCCCGGCAATATACATCAAAAATTACTGAAAAAAACAGGCCCTTTTTTTAAATTTTGGTGTGGGGTTCCCCTTAAAATCCATACCACACCCGAAGTGCCTGGTATGGATTTTGGGGGCATCCCATGCCTTTTTTTTTCACTAATTCTGTCATAGGGTTCCCCTTAAAGCGGAGTTCCACCCAGTTAAAAGTCAGCAGCTACAAAAAGGTTAGCTTCTGACACTCACCTGTCCCAGGCTCCAGTGATGCGGTTGCCTGTGGGCTCACTCTTCTACCCCTCCCCTCGCAAGTGTGGGTGCCCGGCTTTGGCTTCAAAGCCGGGCACGCACTGCGCATGGCGCAAACACCCCATAATGTTCGAGATTCGTTTGACTTGAACATGGGCCCATCCCTGCTGATCACCTCCATTACTAGTAAAAATAAATAAATAAATAAATAAATAAATAAATAAATAAAAATCCCAGTATATATCCCATGGATTGTAGACACTATAACTTTTGCACAAACCAATCAATATTCACTTATTGGACTTTTTTTTACCAAAAATATGTAGCAGAATACATATTGGCCTAAATTTATAAAAAAAAAAAAAAAAGCTTTTTAAAATTATTTTATTGGATATGTTTTATAGCAAAAAATATTTTTAGTTATTTATTTATTTTTAAAATTGTCTGTCTTTTTTTTGTTTATAGCAAAAAAATAAAAAAACGCAGTGGTGATCAAATGCCATCAAAAGAAAGCTCTATTTGTGAGAAAAAACAACATAACTTTTGCATGACCACTCAATTGTCAGTTAAAGTGACGCAGTGCTGTATCACAAAAAAGTGGCCTGAAGGGGGGGTAAATCTTCCAGAGATCCAATAGTTAAAGGAGATGTTTGGGGGTGGTAAAAAAAACTCTACACACTCACCTCCATGTTGCAGCATTGGTGTCGCACTGCAGCTGCCTCATGCCACTTCTGAAACCAATAATTTAAAGTGGATTTAAACCCTCACATATCCCCAGTGAACAGCCTCAGATGATACATAGAGATGGAACAAATCCTCCTACACAGGTTTTTACTTGTTTATCTGCTGTTTTTTCTTCTTTACACCCCTTCAAAAGGGCAGAATCATGTTAAAATCTTTCTTAATCTGTCAGGAGCAGACAGGAAGGGACAGAGACGTTGCAGTTACAGTGTGTGAGAACTGATTGGAGGAAAGGCACACTCACCCCCTCCACACAGCAGAAGAACTGTGTTCTGAATAGACCAGCTCTTTTCTAAGCCCCCTCCCCCTCACAAATTTATCTCATGTGAAAACTTCTCAGAAGTGACTCATGCTGATAAGAGAGGAACTAAACACCAGAGAGAAACGACACTTAGAGCTTTGGAGAGAGATAAGCAAACACTACAGATATGCTCTTTGCTCAGATTTCATGACTAAGGTTTACACTTTAGCTATCATGTGACCGCTGATCACTCAGCTCTCTCTCTATCGTAGTCACCACTCTCTACTCTGCTCCACCATAACTCATTGAAGCTCAAGGCTTGGTAGAAGGCGAGTGTGGCTGGCTCCAGAAAGGCAAAGCCAGATATCAATCAGGCAGCCGGGATCCTTCCTGACCTTGGTGTTGTCTGTCCAATCAGGCTATAGTGAGCAATAGCCCTCCATCACCTGACACAGGATCACAGAAGAACAAAAGTAAATGTACTTCTGTGACCATCAAGAGAAAAAAAGCTCAGGCAATACTTATCTTTTAAATATTTTTTTAAAATATACAATACTGTGCAAAAGTTTTAGGCAGGTGTGGAAAGATGCTGTAAATGAAGAATGTTTTCAGAACTAGAAGTGTTAATAGTTATTTTTTATCAATTAAAATGGAAAGTAAATGAACAGAAGAGAAATCCAAAACAAAGCAATATTTGCCTTTAAAACAGCATTAATTCTTCGAGGTACATTAGTGCACAGTTTTTCAAAAAACACGGCAGGTAGGTTGTTCCAAACATCTTGGAGAACTAACCACAGATCTTCTATGGATGTAGGCTGCATCAGATCCTTCTGTCTCTTCATGTTATCCCAGACAGAGTCGATGATGTGGAGATCATGGCTCTGTGGGGACCATGCTATCACTTCCAGAACTCCTTGTTCTTCTTTATACTGAAGATAGTTCTTAATCACATTGGCTGTATGTTTGGAGTCATTGTCCTATGCAGAATAAATTTGGGGCCAATCTCATGCCTCCACACCAATGATCCTGACCAAATCTCCAACTCCATTTACAGAAATGCAGCCCCAAACTTGCAAGGAACTTCCGCCACTCATTATTGTGCTGATTCCCATCTGGTGAACAAACTGCCTTCTAAAACAGCCAAATATTTAAAATTTTGACTCATCAGTCCAGACCACCTGCTGCCATTTTCAGCACCCCCAATTCCTATGTTTTTGCACATAGTTGAGTCACTTAGCCTTGTTTCCATGTTAGAGGTATGGCTTTTTGGCTGCAATTCTTCCATGAAGTCCACTTCTGGGCAGACAGTAGCTGGGTGTACCTGAGTTCCACTGGATTCTGCCAGTTCTGTGCTGATGACACTGCTGGACATCTTCCGATGTTGAAGGGAAATAAGCATGATGTGTCTTTCACCTGCTGCACTGTTGTCTGCGCCTACAGTCTTGAACATTGCCCGATCAATGGTGTCCTCAATGCTGCGAAAAACAGTGAGATACTTATCCATCATGCTATACCAGTGATTCTCAACGGGGGGGTCTGCGGAACCCTAGGGCTCCGCGAGAGGTCCCCAGGAGTTCCGCCGCGATCTGCCGTTCATCACAAGCAGATGAACGATGGATTGCATTCCCCAAATAGTTGACAGGCTGCAGTACACAGACTGACATCATTGTCCCGTGCCGATCACAGCCGCCCCTCCCCTCCATCCCAGGTGCCTGTGTAATGTAAATGTATGAAATCATTCAGGAGGGACGAGAGAAGAGAGCGGGCGGAAATCGGCATTCCAGTGACATTCTGAGCATTCCGGGCATTTCAGCACCTTCCCTGAGCTACACTGCATGAGGAAAATCGCTTATCATATCAAGTCCCCCCCAGTCCTCCTTTGACCGCCCGTGTTATGACGGTAGAAAGCATTAAAAGGAGTACGTCACATCGAGTCCCTTCCACGACTTTACGGGCCTTACGAGTCTTACAGTGACCTTACGGCTAAAGGCGGGCGAGAGAAGAGAGCAGGGAGGACTTACTAAAGTATGTAAATGTAATGTGTCCGTGGACCCTACCTCCCCTCCCCGCCGACAC
>BLSH010129043.1:265925-276238 GCA_018402905.1 Glandirana rugosa | reverse complement strand
AAAGTGGGGGGGGGGGGATTATTTTTCAGTCATACTCATGGGCAGTTCACAATGGTAATTGTTTAATTTCCATCTCATTTCATGCTTGACATTCCCCTGCAGTATCATTCGTTACGTTTTCATTTTGTGATGTTCTTTGGGGTTTTTTCTTTGTTTCTTTTGTCAATTTCATGTGTGTTTGCCATCACGGCAGCGTCAGTCATTGTTTCTTTTTTCATATATGTCATCTACTTATCGCTGGATATCATTTGTTCCTTTGTTCAAACTGCATCTGTTGTCATTTCAGTATCGTTTGTTGTTATTTTATGTTTGTCTGCATTTCGCTGCAGGGTCGTTCATTTATGCTGCATGTTCGCTGCAGTATCATGTCATTATTTGTCTGCATTCACTGCAGTATTATTCGTTATTTTATTTCCTCATTATGTTTCATCAGGTGCTTTACCAGGTTTCAGGTATTTTTGGTTACTCGTGGTCTCTGGAGTTATTTCAGTAACAGGTGTGTCAGGCCACGTTTTTTTATTTCATGCTGATAGTGGTCAGATGGGTTGCTGGTTCCGTCACGTCTACGGATCCTTATGGGCTGAGTTTTCGTTTTTAAAAATGTTATAGAACATATAATGCTCGCCTGTAAAACATACGTCATACGTGCACGTGCATTCATCCTACTCTTACTTTACTCACCACGTCTGTGTGCACGTTAGCCCTGAGTGTTCGTTTTTAATTCTTTTACCAGCGCTACAGGTTGCTCGGGCTAAATAAGTGGTATATTACACATGGGGCGGTCATGTTAGGGGTTGCACGCGCTATAAGGTGGCAGTTTATGCGCACCATTAGGAAGCATGCACAGGGTTCAAGTATTGCTCTCGTAGTGGGGGTGCTTACCCATATGCTGTTTTTCTATAGATTGGATATGTCACATGTGTCTGATAGCGAGGACTTGGCTTTCGTCCCTCCGACCCCACGAGGTGGGTCAGAAAATGGGAGTACCCAGTCGTTGAGAAACTGGACCATTCGTAGGCTGATAGCAGAGCTACGTCAAAGAGGCATTCCAGCAGCTCCTGATCTACCTTGCGTTCCTGTAGGTAATATTGTCGTTCCTTCACCTGTGGCAGCCCCGTCACCGTTGTCAGTGTTACCTTCGGTATCACCTGCCCATTTTATCACAGCCAATGTTAAGAAGGATATATTGGAAGGGAAAGATGTGAATTTGGCATCTCTTCTGATTACCTCACAGGACTTATCGGAGAACAAGTCCAATGCTTGCGGGGAAGTCTCAGTGGTACTTAAAGCCAAGGATCCCAGGCTTAACCGCAAGCTTCGTGTGGCAGAATTCATGCTGGCGTTTGGTATCTTTAGGGATATCATATGCTCGGTCAATCCTAATAGGAGGGAAGAATTAGACATATATCTGCACAAGGTGGTAGACTTAGCGCATAAATACGGTGGGTGTAGTTTTTACGACTACCATAGATCGTTTTCAGCCAAGGTTGCAGCAACATGGGCTCAGTTCCAATTGGTCACATGTTGGAGTAACATTGATACTGAACTTTTTTGCAGGTATTTCGCCAATCAAAAATCTCCAGTATGTGGCAACTGTCAGTCTACAGCTCACACGTCAGCCTGGTGCCCCTCAATCGAGGCACACAGTCACGTCGGGGTGGTCAAACAAAGCAGTGGGGTATCCTCCACAGGACCCTCAGGACAGGTGGACAAATTGGGGAGGCCTATCCACTATCTTGGTAAGGTGCAATTATGTAATAATTACAATCAGGCTGCTTGTAATTATAATCAGTGTAGGTTTGTACATGTTTGTTCCAACAGTTTCAGGGCACATCCCAAAACTGCTTGTTTGGTGAGGTCAGCTAGCTCATGACTGAGCCAAATTAACGCTCCTCTGTTAGGGCATTATTTAGAGGATCATCCGTCTCCAGTTCTGAGGCGGTTTTTGATGGAGGGATTTTTGGTAGGTTTCCATACAGAGTTCGTTACGCTTCCTACTCAGTCTTTTGAATGTAGGAATCTGCTGTCTGCAGATAGATACGCGGATGTGGTAGATGAGTTACTGGAAGTAGAAATTTCCAAGGGTTTTGTAATTGGCCCATTTATGTCTCCTCCTTTTGGTATGTGGAGGGTCAGCCCGATAGGGGTGGTGTGTGGAAAATTTTCCAATAAATATTGTTTCATTTATGACCTGTCTGCACCTCATTTTTCCCACATACCGAGTTTGAATTCTCTCATACCATTGGAAGAATTTTCATTAAAATATTTGTCAGTGGATTTAGCCATTCAACACATTTTGCAGTTAGGAAGGGGCGCATGGTTGTCCAAAGCAGATGTGGCGGATGCGTTTAAACTGCTTCCTATCAAACCCGACCTGTGGCAATGGTATGGCATCAAATGGCGGGGGAGGTGCTACTTTGCCACAAAATTAACATTTGGTTCAAAGAGCAGTCCTTATTTGTTTGCTCAGGCACTTCATTGGATTTTGAGAAACTGCCAAGGTTGTGAGCGGGTAGTTCATTACTTAGATGATTTTTTACTAATTGAAGAATCGGCTTCATCTCCTAAAGATTTGGACTCACTGACCAGGCTGTTCTCGGAATTGCATGTTCCGTTAGCAGCCCGTAAAGTGGAGGGGCCATCCAGGGTTATCAGTTTCCTGGGTATGAAATTGGATTCCGGTAGCATGGTGGCAAGTCTGCCTGAAGAGAAACTACTGAGGATTCGGCAGGTCGTTCATGGATTTGTTCAATCTTCAGCATGTTCAAAGAGGGAACTGCAGTCCCTTTTGGGCATGTTGAATCATGCCATGAGGATTATCCCTCAGGGAAGATCTTTTATATCCAGGTTGTTGGCCTTGTTACCCTTATGTCAGGATTCGGAAGCAGTGATCAGGTTACAGGCAGATGCCAGGGCTGATTTGGTCATGTGGGATCAGTTCCTTGGTAACTGGAATGGTATCTCCTTGCTTATTCCTCAGCCAGACAATGATTCTCCGATGCGGCAGCATCTATGGGTTTTTCTGCCATTTTTGGTGACCAGTGGTTTGCTGGATGTTGGCCGCCCGAGGTGTTTCAATTACCTAAATTTTCTCAGACTTCATGGGGCGCAGAATGGACTGGGAAATCTGTAATTTTCTTCACCGATAATCTCGCGATGGCCAATATTATCAATAAAGGCAAGTCAGGGTCATTGTTAATCATGTCTTTTATGTGCAGGTTGACATGGTTGGGCCTCACCCTTAAATTTAATTTTCGTGGTGAATTCATCGAGGGTAGGTTCAATGGTGCGGCCGATGCGTTATCACGTTTTAATATGCCGCAATTTTTCTTACAGCATCCAGGAGCCGAGCTGGAGGGCAGAGCAGTTCCGCGTTACGCCCAATTGGTCATGGACTAGGCAGGTTTTGGGATCAGGCCAGGATGTTTGCCAACAGTTCTCTGTCCAGGAATACTTTGAAGGCATACACTACGGGGTGGTCAGCTTTTCGTAGATTCATGGATCGATATCCATGTGTTGCCCCAGGTGATGTTAGTTACATCATGGCTTTCGCAGCTCACTGTCATAGTGAGTTGGCTTATCAGCGAGCACAGTCAAGCTGTATTTATCAGGGATACAGCATTTTAAATCACTACAAACACCTGATGTCCCGTCCATTTTTGCAGCTCACCCATTGAAGGCCATGTTAAGGGGGATGAAAAAGTCTCAGGAACAATCAGAGTTCTCACGTTTACCGATCACGGGAAGGATTTTGGTGTGGAAAGCCGCGATTTACCTGAGCTTTTTTGGTTTCCTCAGGCCGGGTGAAGTTTCACAGGCCAACGTACATGCTCCAGTATTGCTGAAAAGTAGTCTCACCAAAGAACATGACCATTACGCTTTGCGGTTGGGGATTAACAAAACCCGTCAGTTAGTGCCAGGGTTTGTGATCAAATACTATGGTACGGGTGGCCCTTGGTGTCCTATGGTAGTGTTGGATTCGCTCTGTAGCTTGTTTGCAGCAGCACCTTTGGATTCCCCTTTGCTCCCCTTTCCAGTGGGTCCCCTGTCCTCTAAACAATTTATCACGCATATACGCATGTTACTGACTAATTTACATCTGAATCCAAGACGTTTTTCTGGTCATTCGTTTAGGATTGGGGCAGCCTCCGCAGCTTCCAAACAGGGGGTCCCAGCTTACAACATCAAATACATGGGGTGGTGGAAATTGGCTTGTTTTAATCTGTACATACCAGAACCGCATGTGGAGGTTATCCGTGCATTTAATACTCTGTTAAATTAAGTAGGAAGTACTTGTTGATATCTGCAATAAAACATTTCATACCTATTTCGTGTCTTTTGCCCTCTTTCAGGTATACTGGCCAGCCAGGTCAAGGCACACTTCAGGCCTGGCAATTTCGGTATTTAATCCAGTCAGGGAAGAGTCTGAAGGCTGGCCGAAGGCTAGCCTGGATTTGTGGGAGGAGTCTGGAGCATAAAAGGCTCCATCCTCCTCCCTGTCAGCGTCGGTCTTGGCTTCACGGTCCCCACCCACCCGGGTCCCCAGGTCAGAGCCAATCAGACCACTCAGTCCTCATTGCATTAGGACAATTATTCAGGGTATGCCCTCTTTCAGGTATACTGGCCAGCCAGGACAAGGCACACTTCAGGCCTGGCAATTTTGGTATTTCATCCAGTCAGGGAAGAGTCTGACCACAAAAGTGAGTACACCCCTAAGTGAAAATGTCAAAATTGGAGCCAATTAGCTATTTTCCCTCCCCAGTGTCATGTGACACGATAGTGTTACAAGGTCTCAGGTGTGAATGGGGAGCAGGTGTGTTAAATTTGGTGTTATCGCTCTCACTCTCTCATACTGGTCACTGGCAGCTCACCATGGCACCTCATGTCAAAGAACTCTCTAAGGATCTGAAAAAAAGAATTGTTGCTCTACATAAAGATGGCATAGGCTATAAGAAGATTGCCAAGACCATGAAACTGAGCTGCAGCATGGTGGCCAAGATCATACAGCCGTTTAACAGGGCAGGTTCTACTCAGAACAGGCCTCGCCATTGTCGACCAAAGATGTTGAGTGCACGTGCTCAGTGTCATATCCAGAGGTTGTCTTTGGGAAATAGACGTATGAGTGCTGCCAGCATTGCTACAGAGGTTGAATGGATGGGGGGGGGGGTCAGCCTGTCAGTGCTCAGGCCATTCACCGCACACTGCATCAAATTGATCTGCATGGCTGTCGTCCCACAAGAAAGCCTCTTCTAAAGCACAAGAAAGCCCGCAAACATTTTGCTGAAGACAAGCAGACTAAGGACATGGATTACTGGAACCATGTCCTGTGGTCTGATGAGACCAAGATAAACTTGTTTGGTTCAGATGGTGTCAAGCGTGTGTGGCAGCAACCGGGTAAGGAGTACAAAGACAAGTATGCCTTGCCTACAGTTAAGCATGGTGGTGGGAGTGTCATGGTCTGGGGCTGCATGAGTGCTGCCAGCACTGGGGAGCTACAGTTCATTGAGGGAACCATGAATGCCAATATGTACTGTGACATACTGAAACAAAGCATGATCCCCTCCCTTTGGAGACTGGGCCGCAGGGCAGTATTTCAACATGATATCGAGCCCAAACACACCTCCAAGACGACCACAGCCTTGCTAAAGAAGCTGAGGGTGAAGCTGATGGACTGCCCAAGCATGTCTCCAGACTTAAACCCTATTGAGCATCTGTGGGGCATCCTCAAATGGAAGGTGGAGGAGCGCAAGGTCTCTAACATCCACCAGCTCTGAGATGTCGTCATGGAGGAGAGGAAGAAGACTCCAGTGGTAACCTGTGGAGCTCTGGTGAATTCCATGCCCAAGAGAGCTAAGGCAGTGCTGGAAAATAATGGTGGCCACTCAAAATATTGACACTTGGGGCCCAATTTGGCATTCAACAGGAGGGAGGGACCAGGAGCACCGTCGAGGGACCCAAGAAGAGGAGGATCTGGGCTGCTCTGTTCAAAACCATTGGACAGAGCAAGTAGGTATAACATTATTGTTATTTTTAACTAAAAAAATCTAGACTTTAATATCACTTTAAGTTTTGACAAAAAAATTGGAAGCTGATTGGTGGCTTCTATGCAGAGCTACACCTGATTTTGCACTCTCCAAATGTAGTAAATGAAATCTTCTGTATCTCTCCTCACCAGATGCTGCAAGTATTCAGCCGTCGGATGAGTCAAGTACTTGCTCCCCCTGCTGGTTATTGTGGTTCCTCCCTTTGGCTCATAAGTCCTGTAGTGACGTGCGAGCTGGGGAAGCAACCACAGCATTTGAAAGGGGAACATGTATTTGACATTACCCAATGGCTTTTCAGTACATGGGTCTTAAATATTCTTCCTGAAATAAATGCATCAGCTATAGGGTGGCAGGTAAGTATATTATTTTTTCTTATATAGGTGACCTATTGAGCTAAAGTGACCCTATCATGAAAAGAGTCACTTTAAAGTGGTGTACACAAGTTAAAAAGCAAACATTTTTTGAATGATCCTTGATATGGTTTATTTTTTTCCCTGATGAAGCCAATGTACACCTAGTCCCTTTGCACTTTAGAAACTGGACTGAAATTATTCCCCCCAGTCCATTGGCCTGTGTCTACCTTTCTCCTTACCCCAGTCTATGCTTTTACCTCCACCAAGTATGGAAAACACTTTTTTTTTCCTTAGTAGCAAACTATTTCTACTTATTGTACAGCATATTAGATGTTTATGTACATGTGGGATGGGAAGAAGGATTCTGAGGCTCAAAGTGGTGCTAACACTAAGGCTGATTTCCACAAAAAATCAAAACAGAATGGAGCAATGCTTGGTAGAGTCTAAAAACATCACATTACTTCTACTTACGGTTGCACTACCAGGTTTCACCAGCAGGTGCTCCAAAAGTGATAGTTGTTGGATTAGGTAAAACCTGTGAAAATGGTATATCTTTGGGTGGTGAAATTGGCAAACAAACGTTGGATTTCAGGGATAGATGGGAAAAGAGAGGCTGGGTTTAGATTTGGATTCCTTTACATGAATCGGAAGAGGGATTTATTACAATGCGATTGTGAATATTGATCGGCCCTGAATAAAATCCATGGTGTTGATATATTTTTACATACTACTGTGTTATTGTTTGTTGCAGTTCATTGCATATTAAACACTCCGCATAGCTTGCAAAAATCTTCTTGTTCTGTTTTAAGTGAGCCTAGCCATAAATCTTCACCATTGAACTCCAATATCAGTAAATGAATACATATATATATATATATATATATATATATATATATATATATATAATCCCAGTGCTCATGTGAAATTAGTAATCAAAGCAAAACTAACAAAATCACTTTGCACCATCAGCTACCACTATTAACAAAATACGTTCATCTACATCATAAGCTTAAAACATTAATTAATCAATACAGCATTAGCGATGCTTCTTCAGTTCTTCAGACGTGTTTCGTCATCACGTCTTCATCAGACGGCATCTCTCTCTGATGCCCTCTGACGAAGACATGACAATGAAACATGTTAGTTGGTGACCATGTGGCCTTTCCAGACTTTTGGTAGCTTATGACTCGACCCGGGCATCACCGCGATCAGGATTACCAGGGAGCAGTGAGAGTACACATGCGAACTGCATGGCACCACTTGTGGCATCTTAATGGGAGTTGTTCTTTTTATGGATTTTGGCTAACTGTGTTTGGAGAAGGACTTTGCACATGAAGTGACATACACATACCAAAGAGTTTGGAGATACAAAGCACATTGTATTAATTATTCTGGTAAGTTCATTACGCTAGGGGAATGGATCACACGTGGTGTGGTGGTAATGGAGTTTGAGGATTTCATCTTTTTTAACCACTTACCAACCGGAAGGTTTTGCAGCTTTAGGACCAGAGCACTTTTTGCGATTCGGCGCTGCGTCGCTTTGACTGACAATTGCGCGGTCGTGCGACGTTGTACCCAAACAAAATTTGCGTCCTTTTTTCCCCACAAATAGAGCTTTCTTTTGGTGGTATTTGATCGCCTCTGCGTCATTTCTTATCGCCGCTATAAACAAAAGAAGAGCGACCATTTTGCAAAAAAACCCAAATTTCTTACTTTTTGCTAAAATTCAAATCCAAAAAAAAAATATAAAAAAACATTTTTTTTCACCGTTTTTGGCCGAATTATATAATTCCTCATATTTGCGATAAAAAAATTGCAATCTGCGTTTATTGATTGGTTTGCGCAAAAGTGGCCGCGTTTACGGATGGTGAGAATTCATTTCTGGGGTTTTTATTTTTTTTTTATTTTTTACTAGTAATAGCGGCGATCTGCGATTTTTAGCGGTAATGCGATATTGGGGGGGACATGTCGGACCATTTTGACACTTTTTTGGGACCAATGACATTTATTCAGCGATCAGAAATTTAAATGTCCACTGATTACTGTGTAAATGTCATTGGCAGTGAAGGGGTTAACCTGCAGGGGGCAATCTAGGGGTTAACTGTGTTCCCTGGGTGTGTTCTTACTGTGGGGGGGTTGGGCTAACATGGGCATGAGAGATCTAACTGATCCCAGTGACAGAGATCAGTAGATCTCTCATGCCCCACTGACAGGGCGGGGAACCGCCGTGTTTACATCGGCGGTTCCCCGTTCTTTTCCCTGTAGCCGCTCATCGCGGCTCGCCGGCGGACATCGGGTCCGCCCGAGCCGCGGGCACACTCCTCAGTAGTGCGGCGGGTGCGCGCCCCCCTGGTGGCCAAAATGCGAATTGCCGCCTATTTACGTCGATTCGCGCCCAGCTCCCCGACTGCCGCCGTGAAAAGACGGCGCGCGGTCGGGAAGCAGTTAAACACCTTTAAGTGGATGCGCACTACATGATCTATCTTTGTGATACAAACTCACATAAGGAGTGATACACCTTGAACTGTTTAAAGCATACAGTGTGTATAGTACTGAAGAAGTGCAGCTCATGCTGTATTGAACATTAATGTTTTAAGCATATGATGTAGATAAAGCTTCACTTTTGTTGTATATTTTATGACAGAATGGTTATTTCAGATGTGCTGCTTAGACACAATGGCGGACAGAGCGCCTGTGAATGACTACAATCTGAGCCATCATTGGATGGCTAAGATCACAGGAACAGTGTGCAGAGCCAATCTGAACAGCTCTGTACCTTATTGATAACCAATCACAGCGATCACAAATGTAAACACTGTACTGTACTGTTTACATTTGACAACCCATCCCTTCCTGTCGAGGTGTACAAAGGGATGAAATGAAAACATAATAATGAAAGGGGTATTATAGACCAGTACTCAAGTGGCTAAAATATATCCAAAGGCAAAATTTTGGAAAATAGAAGAGGTAAAATGGTCACTGGAACAGAAATCTTCAGCTAGGGAAATCTGTTTGGGGACAGGTGTCTGAGAAGGCATATTCCCTTACATTGAAGAGATTTGCTCTCACTTACAGTTGTGTCTCCAGAGCAGGAAATTAAAGTATATCTCTCCAATGGGACACAGATGCAAAATAACTTGCAAGTATTTTAACCTATCCATACTTTATCAAAAACTTCAAAAAGGTTTAGGCTTTAATGAGAACAATTAATAATAATATTAATAGGAGTCCATACAGTACAAAAAATATGACAAAAGCTGACGCGTTTCATGCCTCTCTCACGGGCTCTTACTCATAGGTTTAGGTTTTAGATTTTCTTCATTGGTAAAAGAAAGATGTTTTTCAAAGAATTTTACTAATGCTGTACATTGTAACCCCCGTACATACAATTTTTAAAAGCTACACAGAGAACTTTAACAAATATTGATAAGATTATTTGCACTAAACTGCTTCTAATCAGCTACATACATTTTACTGCTCCAGGGTGGTAGCTGTGTGCTGGATCATGTATATATATACAGTACGGGCAGTGGCGGCTGGTGAAATTTTTGGATGGGGGGGCGCCAGGCCCCGCCCTTCCTTTTGACCCCTCCCACTTCTAATAAGCCCCTCCCCTTATAGAATCCACCCACTCCGTCGATGGTGGGACCTCGTCATTTTACATACATCGACTAATCTTCGTCAAATCACGTTTATTAGAATAGTTATAAACAATTTCAAGAGACACATCGAAAATTTTTAACATACATGCCCCCAATGTTACATGTCGTAATCATTTTAAGAAACTTTTTGTAGAAAGAAAATGGTTACTTCTTTTAGATTTTGGATTTGGATACTCATTCTCGGGCACTCTCTCCGTACTTTGCGCAGTCGAAAACAGTATAAAAAACATGACATACCTGAGGATAATTATAAT
>BLSH010129043.1:250080-260772 GCA_018402905.1 Glandirana rugosa | reverse complement strand
CACAGGAGGGGCAGTTTGCAGCCAGTGACACAAGAGGGGCAGTTTGCAGGCAGTGACACAGGTGGGGGCAGTTATGCAGCCAGTGACACAAGTGGGGGCAGTTTGCAGCCAGTGACAGAGGTGGGGGCAGTTTGCAGCCAGTGACGCATTAGGGGCAGTTTGCAGCCAGTGACAGAGGTGGGGGCAGTTTGCAGCCAGTGGCACATTTGGGGCAGTTTGCAGGCAGTAACACAGGAGGGTCAGTTTGCAGCCAGTGACACAGGTGGGGTACATTTCAGAATCGTTCCCCCCTCCGCACTTACCCCATCCAGCAGGTAGGATTGTTGCAGAGATTCGGCATGCGAGAGCGCGCTGGAGTCTGCAGAGATTCGGCACACGGAGAGCGGCTGTCCCCCCCTCGCCGGTCCCCGGGCGCTCATGGTCTCTGTGGGAGCGGAAGTCACCTCCGCTCCCACAGTGACCCGCCCCCGGCTAGGCATCCAATCACCCTGAGCGGAGGCTCAGGGCAGTCAATCAAGCTATGAGTGTGCGCCTGCTCAGCGCACACTCATAGCTTTTAATGGCCGGCTGACATGTGACAGCCAAGGAGCCGAAAAAAAAAAAAAAAGAAAGTCAATGTACCGGCGCCACCTGCAGGTGGGCGGGGTTGACTTTTTTTTTCTTTTGCCGGCTGGGAGGCGGCGCCCCAGCGCCCCTCCCACACCAGCCGCCGCTGAGTACGGGATCTGACACTTCTGCTGAGCTCCCGCTGTGTATAATCGGGTCGCCGGCTGCACGCGTGCGTCCCAGACCTGAAAGTGTCAGATCACGTACAGTACTAGGTGCATGATCTGGCACAGAGCAGCCACCCCGCCGCAGTAAATGTATGTGGGGACGTCACTAAGTGGTTAACCTCTAAAAAATCACTAGATACCATCAGACAAAACCCCAATCACTAATGTCTCCCGCTGATGTCATTTGCACACTTTGTAGTTATATGCCATTGAATGACCATTGTAAGTACCAACTTCTACTTTCCATTGTTAACCACTTCATCCCCAGAAGGATTTCACACTTTAGGACCAGAGCACTTTTTGCGATTCGGCACTGCGTCACTTTAACTGACAATTGCGCGATTGTGCGACGTTGTACCCAAATGAAATATATGTCCTTTTTTTCCCACAAATAGAGCTTTCTTTTGTTGGTATTTGAACACCTCTGCGTCATTTCTGATCGCCGCCATAAACAAAAAAGAGCGACAATTTTGCAAAAAAAACATTTTTTCTTAATTTTTGCTAAAATACAAATCCAAAAAAAATATTAAAAAAAAAATGTTTTTTCCATCGCTTTATATATTTCATAATTTATATTCTTCCTAATATTTTTGGTAAAAAAACCCGCAATCGACGTTTATCGATTGGTTTGCGCAAAAATTGCTGCGTTTACGAATGATAATTCGCTTCTGTTTTTTTTTTTTTACTAGTAATGGCGGCGATCTGCGATTTTTAGCGATATTGCGGCGGACATGTTGGACCATTTTGACACTTTTTTGGGACCATTGGTATTTATACAGCAAACAGCGCTATAAAAATGCACTGATTACGGTGTAAATGCTGATAGACAACATAGAAATCACTGCTCAAGGATAATGAGCTCCAGAAGGGTCAGCTGTGTGTGCCGACAATTAGGGTGCTGGCAGTCTGTGCAAGGAAGTCATGAAAAAGAATGAAAGCTGGAAAGCCGCACACCAAATCCGATCTCCTTTTCTTTTATTAGGTGAAGGTACAAATACAGATACAGCTCATGGACGAACCACAAGTGTCAGCTGATGCGTTTCACACCCTAGAACTGGTGCTTAATCATAGCCTGACTACATACAACAAACATCACATATATATATATACACACATATGATCAATAAATCAATAAAGATCCCAACAGACAATTGACAATTGGGCAGGTTGAACCAATGATTGAATAATCAATTAATCAATAAGGGGGTATGGCTAACAGATTCAAAAAGTCTATCAAAAGTTCCTTAACCAAGCAGGCCACAATATTCCTACTTGGCAATAGTAGCCAACTATCCATAAGTAAATATAAATCATAGATTCCTGTCTGCTCACCGCGACACTGTCATGGAACACCGGGAAATAGATTGAAAATATAGAACTGATTAACAACTGACAGACTGGTGGATGGGTGATGCCCAAAGATCATACCTGAATGTCCCGTAAAATCATACAAAATAGCATGAAAAAAATGGCATGGAAAAATGGCGCCTTGAGTTACATTGAGTTACATTGTTTTGCTTCCATTACTTTCCATTGTTTGATAGTGCTGCTATGTGTGTTTTTTTGCAAGCTATATGCCTGCAGAAGTCTCCCTCTGATGTCAGCGACCCCAGGAGACTCAGAGCTGTCGCTCAAGTGATACTCAATAGTATTTGCATTTCCTCCTCCCCAGCTGCTGCATGAAAGGTTATATAGGGAGGAGAGAAATGGGGCAGAGGAGCTGGGCCAACATAGGCAGTAATTAAACACTCTCAGAAGAGGAGAGGTCGATTAAGTGCAAGGGGAGAACTGACTGTTCCTGGACTGCCAAATCTTGCCAGATTTTCTAGAAAGATTTAACAGATGTAGCACCCTCCTAGTTTAAAGCTAGGTAAATTTAGTTTGGCTCCCCTGTACTCAGTGGAACAGGAGTTGATTATTTAGGTCTACTCAGTGTTTCACAGACTGCTGCGCTGCTGCTTCCCCCCTGTCTTCTAGCAGATTCTAGAAGTATAGCGGGTGGAAGAGCAGAACAGGTAGCCTGAATATTAACGGGACTCCAGCCAATCCCTGGGACGGTGAGCCCAGAAGGTGGAGGGAGAGCCCATAAATAGCCTGAGGCCTCAGCAGCAGTGTGCAGTGTTCCTGCTTCCAGTCCTGAAGGAGGAGACCCCTATACAGAGGCTCTGCCCCTGAGGCAGCTGTGCTAGAGAAGCTTGTGTGAAGACACCGAGGTCCCAGCTAGGCTTAGCTGGGGGACCTATTTGCAGATATAATGTCCAGAGTTCAAGCTGGGTCAAGAATCAGCTCAGCTCAGGTGGGAATTCCAACTATCCTGCGGTGGTGTTAGTCTACATCTCCCTCACTAGGAAGAGCCTGGTGGATATCGGCAGGAGGTAACCATTGATCCTGTGGCCAAGTGAGTGAATAACCCCCAATGTTGAGGAGAAGTGACAGTCTGTAGCTATTAACCTTCTGAGGGGGTAAAGGTCACCAGCAGCATTAGAATTCCCATGGGACATTCAGTGCAGTGCAGTCAACAACTCATACAGCATTTCAGCCAGCAGTGTGAAGTGGGCAGCCCGAAATTGTATCCAAGTTCATTCTCCAATGCGCAGCACGGTGATCGTGGCCACACCGTGTTGCTAGGACACGGGGCAACCCCGATCTCTGTAAAGAGCCACGGTTCTTTACCATGTGCTTAGCTGTGTCCAATCACAGCCGGTCACGTGTAAAAAAGGAAGTGCCATGAATCGTCTCTCCTTGCCCCACATTGACAGAGTGTTTGTCGATGAGTGCCGATCAGCGGCATCTCCTCGCAGAGGAGACCTGGGCAGGAATCAGGGCACTGATCATCAGTGTCCTGATTACAGTAATGTGCCAGCAGTGCCCATCAGTGCCACCAATCAGTGCCTATCAGTGCCCATAAGTGCCACCAATCAGTGCCAATAAGTGATGCCAGTCAGTGCCTCCCATCAGTGCTGCCCATCAATGCCCATCAGTGCCTCCCAGTGCTGCCCATCAGTGCCGCCCATCAGTGCTGCCCATCAGTACCCACTACTGCCGCCTATCAGTGCACACCAGTGCCACCTATCAGTGCTCACCAGAGCCGCATATCAAGGCCACCTATCAGTGCCCATCAGTGTGGCATTTTAGTGCCTCCTTATCAGTGCCACTTAATCAGTGCCCATACGTGCCTCCTCATCAGTGCCCATCAGTGCAGCCTATCAGTGTCCATCAGTGCAGCCTCATCAATGCACATCAGTGAAGGAAAAAAATTACATTTTAAAAAATTTACTGACAGAAGATAAGAAATCCTTTTTTTTCCCACATTTTTGGTCTTTTTTCTTATTTTAGTAAAAAATAAAAATACCAGCAGTGATTAAATACCACCGTAAGAAAGCTCTATTTGTGTGAAGTAAAGATAAAAAAATAATTTGGGTACAGTGTTGCATGACCACGGAATTGTCATTCAAAGTGTGACAGTGTTGAAAGCTGAAAATTGGCCTGGGCAGGAAGGGGGTGAAAGTGCCCAGTATTGAGGTGGTTAAATTATGTTCCCCATTTTAGACAGTGTCGGCTACTGCTGTGTTGACTACTGTAGCTGTCAGTCCCTGCTGTCATTGACAGCTCTGGTTCCCACTAATGATCAGAAACCAATTAGAAGGACTCCTGATCTAATCATGTGATCATTTTATCAGCTATCATATAGGGATCACATAGAAGCTGAAGGTCCATACATTGAAAAATAGCTCTCAATCTACAAATATTACTGCAAAAACTCTTATAAAGAATGAAAGTACATATGTACAAAACAATTAAACATGAACAGTTAAAATACATATCCAGGAACTATTTTCCTGTATACATAAGGTCCTGGGTCAACTGGCTTTTGTTTGCTTTAAATTTTGTTTTGCATTCCCATACAAGTCCTGCTTGAAGCATGGCAAATGCAAGTCAGAAGGGGATAACTGTAACTGTACTGTAAGATTATGGTATTTTAGGTAACAATGTGGCACAAAATAACAGAAGCAACCTATTTTTTTTCAGTTTATGAAGCTGTGATGACCACTACATGGAAAGAAACATTTTTTCTGGCTGTTGCATTTTTTAACATCTTGCTAACAGGCTTTGTAACACATCGCTTCAAAAAGGTATGTTCTAATCATGTAAATTATTAAAGTGAATATAAAGGTTTCAGTATGACCATCTAAACAGATCTCAAATCCAATTACTATGTAATGTACAAGCCTCATAAAGTTAACAAGAAATTTTCTTTACCTCGCCTGGCTGAGCCTAATTTTCCTTCATTTGTGTCTCACACTCCCCCCCTCCCAGACACTGCAGCTCACAGTGGAAGGGATGGAAGGGATTCAGTAACAGAGGCAGTGCTGTCAATCCAAAATGTACTGGATGGCTAGATGTGTTCAGTTGTTGATTTTACAAATGTGGCACCCCCTAGGGTTGCTAGAGTTAGTTTTTTACAGTGTAGGAAAATGGTTTTGGCTGGCAGCCAAGCCTGTGTTTTTCTGGCTCAGGGTTTGAGTGACTCGGGGAGGCTGGTATGATTCACAGGCAGCATTTCTGAGACCTCCCCCTATGTCTGGAAACTAGCGGAAGATTCCATAAGGATGGAAGTGGAGGGGAGGAGGAGCTGCCTGGAGTATTCTGGGGGCCCTGACCAATCCCCAACAGATGGGCTGGCAGGGGGCAGGCCTCCTCAAATACCTGGGGTCAGCCCAGCTGGGACAGTGGAGTTCGGGTGGAAGATGGAGATGGAGTGTTAAGCTGTCTGAGGCCTTTGAGAGTAGTCCCCTAGTCTGGGGAGGTGAACTCAGGCCTGGGCTCGGGTGCGGAAGGGACCCCTCTTCAAGACAGACAGGGGGATCCTGACCAGGAGGCATGTGAGCAATGAGAGGACAGCAGGAGAACACTGTTGGGCAAATTTCCAGGGAGGAAGACAGCCAGGGCTAGTGAGTGCACAGAGGACTGAGAGGCATGCCTGAAGGGACTGGGCGCAAGCAGTCTGGGATGGATGCAGAGTCAGTCTGGGAGGACTGTGGATTTTTGGCCATGAGGGCTAGAGAAAGGGGTGGCTACAGAAAGGTGGGTTGGCAGTGCCTGGAGAGGTGGCACTGGGACCAGTAGCCACAGGAATAGGACAGACAGCTAAGCTCTGGGATTTCTTTTCTGCAACACGACCAAGGGGTACAGGGGTCCCTGCCTGAAAAAGACATTTGCTACAGATCTAACTGGATCTTTGTTGGAACATCCTTACAGTGCTGGCTTGTCCTTAGAAATGTAGTTCTACAAGCAAGATTGTGTAGGGGGTAGAAGAGGAGAAGTGTACATACTATGTGCACCGATGGCTGCTGGTGCTCTATTTTTTTTTTCAAACAAACCACCCAACCTCAATTTGTTTGTTTGGCCAATAGGTCAAACCCCCCACCCCTTCCCGTCACTCAGTCGATTGGCAAAAAAAACCCGTCACTCGGCCGCCCACCCATCAGCCCTGCACTTAACCCAGCCAGGTCGCGGGCATCTCCCCCCATGTCTTCTCCTCAGTGCACACCCCTGCTCCTGGCCAATATGGTCAGTTTTCCTCTCGCCAATCAGACCCACTTCCTGATTGGTCAGAAGGAGATGCAGGAAGACAATAGCGAATATTAATTTGCTATTGTCACACAACTGAGTGGGCTCAGGGCACAGTGCTCTGCGCCCAGAGCCCATCCTTTTTTTGAAGCCAATTAGAGCCTAAGGTTCTAATCACGTGCTTAAAAAAAAAAACACCATTGAAATCCATGCGTCCGTTGCCCCACATGTAGATTAGGGGCCGGGCGCATGGATTAGGCGGTCAGCAGCCCCTGCGCCCTTGACGGAGCAGCCTCCACTGGTGTGTACTGTATATCATTGTGTCCCTGGAGAATTCTTTCTGTGCTGATTAAGTGGGCATCCCATAAATATCCCCTATCCAAGTTCACAGTATCAAAAAGTTTTGAGATTATTTTGTAACATGCCGACAGATAGCATGCACAGTCACGAGGAGCACCCACCCTCATAAGTCAATGTGCCAAAATACATCGTCCTGTGTACATTGGGAGCTGGGCAACTGGTGCTATTCTGACCATGTGCATTATCACATCTGCTATTTTACTATGGACAGCACATTAGAACAAAGAGCAAACATGAAATTTGACATGATTTGGGAAGTTTACAGCAATGCTGCAATGAGTCGTTCAAGGTGTTTTGAGTGGCATGTGCCATGAAACAATCACACGTGCCACTTAAAACACCTCAAACAACTCATTGCAGCATTTCCTTAAATCATGTCAGACGTAGCAGACTTGCCCCGTTTTACACAGCTCCCGATGCACACAGGATGGTGTCTTATGGCACACTGACTTATGAAGGTCAGTGATCCCTGCGACTGTGCATGCAGCCTTGTGCTGCCATCTGTTGATGTGCTACAAAACTAGTCTGGAAACCTTTTGATACCACCTCGTAACCTTACATGTCAAATCTCCTTTCATGTTGTGAATTTTGGAAGTTTTTGCATATATACCACGCTCAGAACCTCACAAAACAAAGCTGCGACAATTAGCAGTGTGATAAATCACCGTGAACAAATTAAAAGGTAAAAAATGTTGCGCTAAAATAATCATTAAAGTGAAAAACAACAAAAGGCAGATCCTACTGCAGAATAATAAATGTGTATAATACCCAATTCAAGTGATGAATAAGGTGCAAACATCAAATAATACAGTGCAAAACTGAAGTGCAATGATATAAATAAATATATAAAAATATAAAAATGCAAAAAAATTATCAAACAATTACAAACATATACATTTCTCAGCAGCCACAATTGGGTTCCAGCAACAATCTCTTGACAATTGGTAAGGACAGCAGTTCCAAATCACCATAGGGTAAGAAGGAGACAGTTTAGCGGTGAATATTCCAAGGGGACACCAGAATTCTGGGAATTCCCTCTTATCCTCCTCCACCACTTATATAGAACACCTCCAGTGAGAGGGGGGGTAAGGTAAATTCTTACCAGATCTCACGACCCACTATCATTAGTAGGGTCAAAGGAGCCAGCAGATACAACCCTCTGCGGGGTATGGGGCAATTATGAAGCAGCTCTTCCTGTATCAGCGAAGCTCCGTAACCGGATAAAGGACTTCAAACTCTTGGACTCCCAAAGTACATGGCATGGAAGGATAATAAAGGCCACATAGTGTGATACCGTACAAATAGTTTTATTAAAAGATTAAAAACAGGGTACTCACATAGCTCAAATTCAAAAAGCGCGATGTAAGCAGATAAAACAGCCGTCAGACAAAACGAAAACCCGTCTGTTCGCGATCACATGAGGCGTGGTGATGTCAGCACGTAAGCTCTTCTCTTGATGAAAGCAAGAATTGGCCTAGCTGTCAAAAATTTTAATGATATGCACCTGTCAAACAGGTGCAGAAAAATTGGTCTTTGGGTGTCGGTGGCACCTGCACACCGTAATCCTATTGAGGTACTCTTGATGAAAGCAAGAATTGGCCTTGCTGTCAAAAATGGAAATGATATGCACCTGTCAAACAGGTGCAGAAAAATTGGTCTTTGGATGTCGGTAGCGCCTTCACACCGTAACCCTTGTGGTCGATTAGCTTCAAGTGAAGAGCTTTCAGTCAGGTAATCCAGACGTATGCAAGGTTAAGGGCTTCCTGACCATGTTTATTTGGTCAGCAAATAAGAACCAGAAAAGCTTCCCTCGCAGGGGTAGAAAACATAGTCCCAAAAACAAAAGTCCATTAAATGAATATAAGCCTACTGGCTAACAGATAGACCTCACTGGGCCTGCTTCAGTACTGTAGGCATGTTTCCTGCATCTCCTCTCTCAGCATCACCACTGATTACACTCAGGTAAGTCAAAATTATACCCCAGGTGGGGGAGCAAGGTGTGGCCAGTGCTTAACCCCTTGCTGCCTACACACCTTTCACTGTCACACATTTATCTTAAGAACCTCAAGATCCTGCGTGGCAGATACACCCTGTCTATCACTGACAGGGGCTGTTTGTCACATACCTCCCCCCTCTGTTTGAACCTTTGGGTTCGAGCACCGGCTATCAAACAGTGTGTTCTAGAAAGGGCATCTGCATTTTTCTGGTTACAACCTGCCCTATGCGCCACTTTAAAAGAGAAATCTTGGAGCGCCAGGAACCAACGGGTAACCCTTGCATTATGGTCCTTAGCTTAGACCATCCATTTCAAGGGGGCATGGTCTGTTATGAGTCGGAAGTGGTGCCCCAGCAAGTAGTACCGTATAGCCTCTAAGGCCCACTTAATGGCCAAACACTCTCGCTCCACAATACTATAATTTTCCTCTGCCGGGGTCAGCTTCTGACTCAAATAGACCACTGGGTGTTCTTCTCCGCATACCACTTGTGACAAGACAGCCCCAAGACCTATACTCGAGGCATCGGTCTGAACCACAAACTCTTTGTGAAAGTCTGGGGCCACCAACACAGGCTTTTACACAGGGCCGTCTTCAGATTTTGGAAAGCTGCCTCAGCCTCAGGATTCCACTTAATCTCTACCGAGGAGCTTTTGCCTTTGGTGAGGTTAGTTAAGGGTGCTGCCATTGGGGCAACTTTGGGATGAATCTCAGATAATACCCAACCATATCTAGGAAGGTTTTTTGTGTCTGGAGCAGGCCAGTCTTTAATGGCTTCTACCTTATGGGCCTGGGGTTTGATTAGGCCTCGCCCTATAGTGTATCCCAGATATCAGGCCTCTTCTAACCCTATGGCACACTTCTTTGGGTTTGCCAGCGTTTCTAATGGAATTTATGACAGCCTGGACTTTGAGTAGGTGACTTTCCCAATCGGTGCTCCAGATAACCACATCATCATCTAGATAGGCTGCAGAATAGCATTTATGTGGATTAAGGATCTCATCCATCATCCGCTGGAATGTAGCGAGAGCTCAATTTAACCCAAAGGGCATCCGCACATACAGCCATAATCCCTCAGGTGTTGCAAAAGCATTTTTTTCTTTTGCTTGCTCTGTCAGGGGAACCTGCCAATACCCTCTAGTGAGATCAAGAAGGGTTATGTACCTGGAGGGACCCAACTTCTCCACTATTTCATCAGCCCGGGCATGGGACATGTATCAAACTTTTACACCTCATTCAGTTTCCGGAAGTCATTACAAAATCTTAAGGACCCATCTGGTTTGGTTACCAAGACTATACACTATACACACTATCCACTTTTGGACTTCTCTATCACCCCGAGGTCGAAAATTCTCTGAACTTCCTCGGTTACTGCCTGTCTGCGGGCCTCTGGAATACGATAAGGCTTAAGGCACACTCAAAGCTTCGTGTCAGTGACAATGTCATGTTTAATTACATTTGTGCAGCTGGGCAATTCTGAGAAGAAGTAGAGATTATAGCGCTCAACCTTATAGGTAGAGAATTAACCCTCCTCAGTAAGGGGGATTTATATATTGAAAATAAGTAATAAAAAATGAATGAACATGTAGATATGATGGCTCTTGGCGAGTGTATACACCCCTAAATGTCCACTAGGGACCTGGTAAAGCTATAAAGGTTTATATAACTTATATCGGTCTGCTACCTAGTGTGGATATTAAAAAGGAAACAGAAAAAGGAAGGGGTGGGTGACCAGTGGAGGGATGCAAATCTTCCTCCAGTGGCCAGTGGTGGATCACAATGATGTGGTGAATCACAATGATGTGAGAATAAAACAAAATGAAGAGATATATCAAGATCTGAAAATGTGACAATAAATATAACGTTGGTGCAAAAATCCTTGGAATAGTTCAATGTCCGTGATATGGGAAAAGCGTTGTTTTAAACAGTCTGAAATCAAGTATTTAGGGGGAATGACTCCTCCCAATTAAGAGATGGATATTCCAACTCGCGAT
>BLSH010129043.1:233296-249912 GCA_018402905.1 Glandirana rugosa | reverse complement strand
TGTCCTGTTCATGGAGGTATTCCTCTGCCTCAGGGTTTTCAAATGGTCAGGGTAGTGTTCAGATGAGTGTAAAAACAAAATAACAAGGGACTCCCATCGCGTAAAAAAGCCTCGATCAAGAGGTATGGCTTTATTCAATAAAATTCTATAAGCTTATAGACAGCAAGTAAAATGACATCAATTGATAAAAAAACAGCGATCCAGGGTCAGCAGTGCCCGACGCGTTTCGTGTAAAAACACTTTGTCTTGGGGCTCATCAATTTTTTATCAATTGATGTCATTTTACTTGCTGTCTATAAGCTTATAGAATTTTATTGAATAAAGCCATACCTCTTGATCGAGGCTTTTTTACGCGATGGGAGTCCCTTGTTATTTTGTTTTTACACTCATCTGAACACTACCCTGACCATTTGAAAACCCTGAGGCAGAGGAATACCTCCATGAACAGGACAGATGAAGGACTAGGTGACGTCTCAGCCCCACTTCACCTCCCCCCTTGGAGGTCCACCTAGGAGTCCCCGGAGGAAGAGGAAAGTGTGACGCGCCCTGGATACCACCTAGACACAATATTTACATAAGGCGTGAATATTGCACCTTTCTGGTAAGCCTCCAATCCGGAGGGGATCATCCCAACCTCCAACGGATTTTTTCTTTCACTATTCCCGGAGAACACATTTATTGTTTATAGAACACGATATCACTTGATTTCAGACTGTTTAAAACAACGCTTTTCCCATATCACGGACATTGAACTATTCCAAGGATTTTTGCACCAACGTTATATTTATTGTCACATTTTCAGATCTTGATATATCTCTTCATTTTGTTTTATTCTCACATCATTGTGATTCACCACATCATTGTGATCCACCACTGGCCACTGGAGGAAGATTTGCATCCCTCCACTGGTCACCCACCCCTTCCTTTTTCTGTTTCCTTTTTAATATCCACACTAGGTAGCAGACCGATATAAGTTATATAAACCTTTATAGCTTTACCAGGTCCCTAGTGGACATTTAGGGGTGTATACACTCGCCAAGAGCCATCATATCTACATGTTCATTCATTTTTTATTACTTATTTTCAATATATAAATCCCCCTTACTGAGGAGGGTTAATTCTCTACCTATAAGGTTGAGCGCTATAATCTCTACTTCTATTATTATATGATTTGTTTGGTCAGTGTATGGCAGCTCACCTTACCATTTAGTACTTTGTGTTTAGCGCAGTTTGTCCCAAATATAATTCTGAGAAGAAGTCTTTATTGCACTGTAGAAACTGCCTCACCTCCTGCTGTTCCGACACTGACATAGACTCAGGTATCTGAACCTCATTATGCCTTCCTCTTTTTAAGTGGCTGATCACCCAAGGCTAGGAGAGCTTCCCTGTCTTTCCATGCTTTAATTAAATTTACATGATAGATCTACTGTTTCTTCAGCTTGTCTGGGTGGTATACCTTATAGTTTACTTCCCCGACCTTTTCCAGTATTTCATAGGGTCCTTGCCACTTAGCTAAGAACTAACTTTCCACTGTGGCGACTAAAACGAGTATGCAATCTCCCGAATGGAAAGTTCAAACCTTCGCCGACCTAATGCACACTCGACTCTGTGCTTCCCCGGACTTGCTGCATGTGTTCTCAAACAAGGGGCATTACTGAAGAAATTCTATCCTGCATGGCTGAGATATGCTCTATGACAGTCTGGTAGGGAGTAGTTTCAGTTTCCCAGGTTTCTTTAGCAACATCCAGCAACCCTCTGGGGTGCCTCCCATACAAAAGTTCAAAGGGTGAAAACTCTGTGGATGACTGGGGGACCTCTCTAATTGCAAACATCAGATATGGCAGTAGACCATCCTAGTCTCTTCCATCTTTAGCCACCACCTTCCTTAGCATACTCTGGAGGATTTTGTTAAACCGTTCTACTAAACCATCTGTCTGAGGGTGGTAAACCGAAGCATGCAAATGCTTAATACCGAACAATTTGCACAACCCTTTCATCACCTTTGACATGAAGGGAGTCCCTTGGTCGGTTGGAACCTCCTTTGGGATCCCTGTATGGGTAAACATGTGGAACAACTCTTTGGCGATAGTCTTAGAGGAATTGTTTCTTAAGGGAACAGCCTCGGGATACCGGGTGGCATAGTCCATGACCACTAGGATGTACTGATAGCCTCTGACAGACTTAACTACTGGCCCTATCAGATCCATAGCAATTTGGTCAAAAGGAATCTCAATTACAGGCAATGGCACCAGTGGGCTAGGTTAATGAGGCATAGGGGCTGCCTTTTGACACTCATGGCATGACTCACAATAGTTTTTCATGTCGACATGTATCCCAGGCCAAAATAAACACTGTACAACACATTCTTTGGTCTTTTCATAGGACAGGTGACCCCCCAGGGGATGTGTATGGGCCAGGTTCAGCACTGTGCTCCTATAAGGGCCAGGCACCATGAGTTGTTCCACAATGCAACATGTCATGGTTAACCGCCATATGAGTAAACACATTCTCCAGCCCCAAGGCTACCGGGGTCCCATTATTTACCTTAACATTTTTCCAGGCTTGTATAAGAGTAGTATCTTGTAACCGGGCAGTCCCGAAGTTGTCTAGCTCCGGCACACAGGGCAACTCGTGTCTCAGGGGTCACCTCCGGTTCATATGCACAGACTGCTAGGGGGAAAGACACATTTTCATAAGGGGTCACCCCTACAGCATTTTAATCAAACTTTGGTTCAAAGGGGTTGGGGTTCCCCTCTGCAGTCACCACTAGGAAGTCCAGGCTCAAGACTCTTCTCCGTCCCACTGCAAAGTGCCTGGAACAGTGGAAAGTATCTTCCCAATATTACACTGTGCAATAGGATAGGGGACACAGCCACTTCATGGCAAACAGATCCTGAGCTGGTTTCAAAGCACTGTGGGGTACTTCTTACAGTCACCATGCATACATACCACTCCTACCTGATCCTGGGTCAGCTGTTCAGGGTCCACCAACCGGGTATGAACCAGGCTGACCATGCTTCCAGAGTCCAGGAGGGCATGCACACTTTCCACCCTTATCTTTACAACAGAGCTCGGTATGTCCGGATCAGCGACTAGGCTCGGGCGAGCAAACAGGGACATGTGTCAAACTTTGTCACATTCCATAGGCTCAGGGTTCAAGGGACACGTAACAGCGATGTGACCCCACTCACTGCACCGCCAATACTGGAGATGGTTCCTCTGGTGCTTCCCAGATGGGCTCCTTTAACAGGGGGTGATGCTCCGACAATTCTCGCCGGTCTTTCAGGATCTCCTCTTTTTGGCTGTACCAACTGTGTTACTGGGGTTGACCGTGCAGCCACAGGAGGGGGTCTTTTGACCATCAGGGATCTTTAAAACTGCAGACCCAACAACCAGGTCTACTGCCGCAAAATAGCATTCCACCAGCTCAACCAGAATATCCTTTGCATTTGGATCGGATTGCCTCACCCATCTCTGCAAATCAGGAGGTAGCGCTCTCAGGAACCGGTCCAATGCAACTCTTTCCACTATTTGGGGCCATGTGAATATCTCAGGCTGCAGCCACCGTTTGATCAGGTTGATTAGGTCATACATTTGGGAGCAGGGGGGTCCGTCTGCCTTGAAACTCCAACTGTGTACTCATGCTCTCATTGCGGCGGTGACGCCCAGACGCCGGAAGATCTCAGCTTTTAGTTTGTCATAATCTCAGGCATCCTCAGTGGACAAGTCAAAGTATGCCTTTTGGGAGTCCCCTGCTAACAGTGGTGCCACAAGCACAGCCCTTTAGGCCAGACTTGCCCCTCAGCAGTTATCTCAAAAGTACATAGGAAAGCTTCCACATCATCTTAGATAGTCATCTTTTGTAGAAAGTGACTTTTGGTGCCTGAGAGGGTGTCACCAGGGGACGCTGTGGAGACATTTTGGCTAGTATCCGCTGTAGTACTTCAGCTAAGCCCCGCCGGTCTTTCTCAGTTCCCTAAGCCAAGGCAGGCACTTGAAACCCTGTTGCCTGAGCCAGGGCAGCCAGAGCCTGCTGGCTGGTTGCTTGGGCTTACTGCTACTGAGCAACAGTCTATTTGTTTTTTGTTGTGCAGCAGTAGCTTGCTTATAAGCCTGTTGCTGTGCGGCACTACTTTTGAGCAAGTCCTTTACCAAGTCCTCCATGCTATGCAGATTCACAGTTACACTGCACTACACTGTGCCTTTAAGTGGTACAGACACACGCTGCTGTCTTTTTAACACCTCTGACACAATGTTCACACAGCTTATTTCAATGCAGTCTTTTAACAACAGATACACAGTGTAACCAGCAAACTTGCCTTTCAGCGTGGATTAGTAGAGGGATTGCAGGCATCTGTTTCCACCAATTGTGGGCGATTAGCTTCAAGTGAAGTATTTTCAGACAGGTAATCCAGCCATATGCAAAGTTAAGGGCTTCCTGCTCATGTTTATTTGGTCAGCAAATAAAGAAACACAAAGGCTTCACTCACAGGGGTAGAAAACAGTGTCCCAAAAACAAAAGTCCATTAAACAAATATAAGCCTCCTGGCTAACAGGTAGACCTCAATGGGTCTGCTTCAGTACTGCAGGCATGTTTCCTCACAGCCTGCATCTCCTCTCTCAGCGCCACCACTGATTACACTCAGGTAAGTCAAAGGAGCAAGGTGTGGCCAGTGCTTAACCCCCTTGCTGCCTACAGACCTTTCACTGTCACTCATTTATCTAAAGAGCCTCAAGATCCTGCATGGCAAATACACCCCGTCTATCACTGACAGGGGCTGTCTGTCACACCCTATTGAGGTACTCTTGATGAAAGCAAGAATTGGCCTTGCTGTAAAAAAACTAAATAATATACCTGTCAAACAGTTGCCGAAAAAATGGTCTTTGGGTGTCGGTGGCGCCTTCACACCGAAACCCTATTAAGGTACTCTTGATGAAAGCAAGAACTGGCCTTGCTGTCAAAAATTGCAATTATATGCACCTGTCAAACAGGTGAGGAAAAATAGTTTTTTGGGTGTTGGGGTACCTTCACACCGTAACCCTATTAAGGTACTCTTGATAAAAGCAAGAATTGGCCTTGCTGTCAAAAATTGCAATTATATGCACCTGTCAAATAGGGACGGGCCGGACAACCCCCTGTTCAGTTTGTACCAGAACTTTCAAACATCGGGAAAGTTCAGAAACGAATTTAAGTCTATGGGATCTGAACATGAAAAATCAAAAGTTCCCATTTTGAAGGTTTATATGCAAGTAATTGGGCATACAATGGTTATGGGGGTCCAGGTACTGCCCTGGGGGACATATATCAATGAAAAAAAAGTTTGTAAAAAACGTAATTTTGAAATGAATAGTGATTTATTGATGCTTAAAGTGAAAGCATAAACATGAAAAAATCCTTTCAATATAGTGCCTGGGGGCCCCCTTAGTCTACCTGTAAAGTGGTGCATCTGTACTGTGTACAGCATCTTCTGCAGCAATAATTGCATTTATAAAGCCAAAAAAATGACATGCTCCCTGTAAGCTTCCTTTATTTTGTAAGCAAGGGCTTGGAGTGCCAGTCTGTATGATGAGGCCACAATGTAGTGGCACTGGGAACAAGATTAGAGATTTTTTGGATAAATTCTGGTGTCTCTTCCATAGACTTTGGATAGATTTAATGGGTGTGGAAAAATTGGGCTTTGGGTGTTGGTGGTGCCATTGTAACACTATAAGAGGTACTCTTGATAAAAGCAAGAATTGGCCTTGCTGTTGAAAATCGTAATGATATGCACCTGTCAAACTGCAGAAAAATTGATCTTTGAGTGTTGGTGGCACCTTCACACCATAACCCTATTGAGGTACTCTTGATGAAAGCAAGAATTGGCCTTGCTGTTGAAAATTGTAATGATATGCACCTGTCAAACTGCAGAAAAATTGATCTTTGAGTGTTGGTGGCGCCTTCACACCATAACCCTTTTGAGGTACTCTTGATGAAAGCAAGAATTGGCCTTGCTGTCAAAAACTGCAATGATATACACCTGTCAAACAGGTACGGAAAAATTGGTCTTTGGGTGTTGGTGGCAACTTCACACCGTAGCCCTATAGATGTACTCTTGATGAAAGCAAGAATTGGCCTTGCTGTTAAAAATTGCAATGATATGCACCTTTCAAACAGGTACGGAAAAATTGGTCTTTGGGTGTTGGTGGCAACTTCACACCGTAGCCCTATAGATGTACTCTTGATGAAAGCAAGAATTGGCCTTGCTGTCAAAAATTGCAATGATATGCACCTGTCAAACAGGTGAAGAAAAATTTGTCTTTGGGTGTCGGTGGCAATGTCACACCATAACCCTATAAGAGGTACTCTTGATGAATGTAAGAATCGGCCTTGTTGTGAAAAATTGCAATGATATGCATCTATCAAACAAGTGCGGAAAAATTGGTCTTTGGGCGTCGGTTGCGCCTTCACACCATAACCCTATAAGAGGTACTCTTGATGAAAGCAAGAATTGGCCTTGCTGTCAAAAATTGCAATGATATGCACCTGTCAAATTGGTCTTTGGGTGTTAATTGTGCCCATGAAACCTACACCAAAAACATTCTTCCAGATGAAATCAACACCCACAACGCTAGGCATCCTAGAAGTCCTGCAGAGATTCCACATCCTAAAAACACTTAATCGGTGACATCGGCATCAGGGGTTTCATAGCTGCTGGTAATTCAGGACTGATTAATTTTGATAAAAGTTAGACGGTTCACAGAGTCTGTGGACAGACGCATTCTCTGATCAGTAACAAAACCACCAGCAGAACTAAATGCCCATTCGGAAAGCATGTTGGATGCAGGGCAGCCCAGCAGCTCAAAAGCATACTGAGCAAGTTCTGGCCAGTGGTCTATTCTCATGACCCAGTAAGCCAGCGGATCGTTGACTGGAAAGTTCTCCATCTCTGTTTTCGCCCCTAGAAAATCATCCACCATGTGATACAGACGCTGCCGATGGGATGTGGAAGCCAATAGCCCTGGACGGTGAGGGGTAAAAAATGGAGAAATGCATAACTTAGGTGGCTGCCTTCTCCACCGCTCTTCTCTTGACCAACAGAAGCCTCAAAACTATGTTTTCCACAACACTGTAACCTACCAAAGTCGTGAAAAGTATTTAATAAACTCCTCTTTAAAGTGTCCTCAAGAGATTTCATCTGCTGCACTCTCTGTGGGGATGGGATGAGTCCTGATACTTTATCCTTATAACAGTGGCCAAGGAGGGTTGCCAACCAATAGTGAAGACTTGTGCGGTTTGTTTCGTCCCAAATTAAATTTTTGTTTTTCGGAAATTCGGATGTATCTGAATTTCCAAATTACAATAGTACTGAATTTAAACTAATCCAAAATAATGAGAAAAACAATTCGGACGAAATTCAAATTCAAATCATTTTCAAATCATTTTTGAAAACTTTTCGAATTCGAATAGTTTTCAAATTCGAAAAGTTTTCAAATCCGAATAGTTTTCAAATTCGAACTCGAAAAGTCCTTGAATTTGAATAGTTTTCCAATTTCCAAAGAGAACAAAATAGAATAGAAAACAAAGAACAGAAAAAAACAATAGACTAGAACAGAATATGACAGAAAACAAAAGAATAGAATACAAATATACAGCTCTGTTCCACTCCACCACATTATATTCTTTCATTTTCTGATATATTCCCCTCTATTGTATTCTATCATGTTCAATTCTGTTCCTCCACTTTCCACTCCACCCCATTCTCCTTGGAAATTGGAAAACTATTCGAATTCGAAAACTATTTGAAATTGATTCGAAATGTTTTCGAATTGATTCGAAAACAAATAAACAAAAAAATTCCAAAAACAAATTAAATGAATGAAACAAATCTAACTGTAAAGTTCGGGTCCGTACCAGACTTTACGGTGTCTGTGTCCCGAACCCGGACATTTGAGAAAAAGTCCGGTTTCGGGTATTTTTTCGCACCTTTTGAATAGCTGCAGGGCAGCCAATCAACAAACGTTTCACTTGTTTGCCCTTAGAAGCCATCGCAGCCATGCCTACTAATGGAATGGCTGTGATTGGCCAGTGCATCATGTTACCCAGCCTCGATATGAGCTGGAGTCACGTAGCGCTGCATGTCACATGCTCTCAGGTTAGTGTAGGGAGAGGATGCTGCCGCCGCTGTGAGCGACAGATTAGCGTTATAAAATTATCTCATAATAGTACAGGGAGAGGTTCCTGCTCCTGGTGTGAGGGATAGATTAGCATTATAAAATCATCTCATATTAGTATAGGGAGAGGTTCCTGCAGCTGGTGTGAGGGATAGATTAGTGTTATAAAATCATCGCATACTAGTATAGGGAGAAGTTCCTGCCACTGGTGTGAGGAATAGATTAGTGTTATAAAATCATCTCATACTAGTATAGGGAGAGGTTCCTGCTGCTGGTTTGAGGGATAGATTAGCATTATAAAATCATCTCATACTAGCAAAGGGAGAGGTTCCTGCTGCTGATATGATGGACAGATTATCATTATAAAATCATCTCATACTTCTGTAGGGAGAGATTCCTGCTACTGGTGTGAGGGACAGATTAGCATTATAAAATCATCTCATACCAGTATAGGGAGAGGTTCCTGCTGCTGGTGGGAGGGACAGATTAGCGTTATAAAATCATCTCATACTAATATAGGGAGAGGCTGCTGCTGCTGGTGTGAGGGACAGATTAGCATTATAAAATCATCTCATACTAGTATAGGGAGAGGTTCCTGCTGCTGGTGTGAGGGACAGATTACCGATATAAAATAATCTCATACTAGTATAGGGAGAGGTTCCTGCTGCTGGTGTGAGGGACAGATTAGCGTTATAAATTCATCTCATACTGATGTAGGGAGAGGTTCCTGCTGCTGGTGTGAGGGACAGATTAGCGTTATAAAATCATCTCATACCGGTGTAGGGAGAGGTTCTTGCTGCTGGTGTGAGGGACAGATTAGCGTTATAAAATCATCTCATACTGGTGTAGGGAGAGGTCCCTGCTGCTGGAGTGAGGGACAGATTAGAGTTATAAAATCATCTCATACTGGTGTAGGGAGAGGTTCCTGCTGCTTGGGTGAGGGACAGATTAGCATTATAAAATCATCTCATACTGGTGTAGGGAGAGGTTCCTGCTGCTGGTGTGAGGGACAGATTAGCGTTATAAAATCATCTCGTACTGGTGTAGGGAGAGGTTCTTGCAGCTGGTGTGAGGGACAGATTAGCATAATAAAATCATTTTATACTGGTGTAGGGAGAGGTTCCTGCTGCTGGTGTGAGGGACAGATTACCGTTATAAAATCATCTCATACTAGTATAGGGAGAGGTTCCTGCTGCTGGTGTGAGGGACAGATTATCGTTATAAAATCATCTCATACTAGTATAGGGAGAGGTTCCTGCTGCTGGTGTGAGGGACATATTACCATTACAAAATCTTCTCATACTGGTGTAGGGAGAGGTTCCTGCTGCTGGTGTGAGGGACAGATTACCGTTATAAAATCATCTCATACTAGTATAGGGAGAGGTTCCTGCTACTGGTGTGAGGGACAGATTATCATTATAAAATCATCTCATACTAGTATAGGGAGAGGTTCCTGCTGCTGGTGTGAGGGACAGATTACCGTTATAAAATCAACTCATTCTGGTGAAGGGAGAGGTTCCTGCTGCTGGTGTGAGGGACAGATTAGCCTTATAAAAGCATCTCATACTGGTGTAGGGAGAGGTTCCTGCTGCTGGTGTGAGGGACAGATTAGTGTTATAAAATCATCTCATACTGGTGTAGGGAGAGGTTCCTGCTGCTGGTGTGAGGGACAGATTAGCATTATAAATTCATCTCATACTGGTGTAGGGAGAGGTTCCTGCTGCTGGTGTGAGGGACAGATTAGCATAATAAAATCATCTCATACTTGTGTAGGGAGAGGTTCCCGCTGCTGGTGTGAGGGACAGATTACCATTATAAAATCATCTCATACAATTGTGTAGGGAGAGGTTCCTGCTGCTGGAGTGAGGGACAGGTTAGCGTTATAAAATCACCTCATACTGGTGTAGGGTGAGGTTCCTGCTGCTGGTGTGAGGGACAGATTAGCGTTATAAAATCATCTCATACTGGTGTAGGGAGAGGTTCCTGCTGCTGGTGTGAGGGACAGATTAGCTTTATAAAATCATCTAATACTGGTGTAGGGAGAGGTTCCTGCTGCTGGTGTGAGGGACAGATTAGTGTTATAAAATCTTCTCATATTGGTGCAGGGAGAGGTTGCTGCTGCTGGTGTGAGGGACAGATTAACGTTATAAATTCATCCCATACTGGTGTAGGGAGAGGTTCCTGCTGCTGGTGTGAGGGACAGATTAGTGTTATAAAATCATGTCATACTGGTGTAGGGAGAGGTTCCTTCTGCTGGTGTGAGGGACAGATTAGCATTATAAATTCATTTCATACTGGTATAGGGAGAGGTTCCTGCTGCTGGTGTGAGGGAAAGATTACCATTATAAAATCATCTCATACTTGTGTAGGGAGAGGTTCCTGCTGCTGGTGTGAGGGACAGATTACTGTTATAAAATCATCTCATACTGGTGTAGGGAGAGGTTCCTGCTGCTGGTGTGAGGGACAGATTAGCGTTATAAAATCACCTCATACTGATGTAGGGAGAGGTTCCTGCTGCTGGTGTGAAGGACAGATTACCGTTATAAAATCATCTCATACTGGTGTGGGGAGAGGTTCCTGCTGCTGGTGTGAGGGACAGATTAGCGTTATAAAATCAATTCATACTTATGTAGGGAGATGTTCCTGCTGCTGGTGTGAAGGACAGATTACCGTTATAAAATCATCTCATACTGGTATAGGAAGAGGTTCCAGCTGCTGGTGTGAGGGAAAGATTAGCGTTATAAAATCATCTCATACTGGTGTAGGGAGAGGTTCCTGCTGCTGGTTTGAGGGACAGATTAGTGTTATAAAATCATCTCATACTGGTTTAGGGAGAGGTTCCTGCTGCTGGTGTGAGGGACAGATTACTGTTATAAAATCATCTCATACTGGTGTAGGGAGAGGTTCCTGCTGCTGGTGTGAGGGACAGATTACCGTTATAAAATCACCTCATACTGGTGTAGGGAGAGGTTCCTGCTGCTGGTGTGAAGGACAGATTACCGTTATAAAATCATCTCATACTGGTGTAGGGAGAGGTTCCTGCTGCTGGTGTGAGGGACAGATTAGCGTTATATAATCTAGCACAGCCGCCTGTCTGCCCACAACATGGACAAGCTAACCTTTATTAAAATGAACCAGGCATGGATCTCACAAGACTTGTCTGTACCTTGTCTGTACCTTGTCAGTCCGCACACTGTAGAAAGCCGCAGCAGTTTCGTCATCATCAGAGACATGCTGCGGTGGTGTTTCCATGTCCTCATCCTGAAACAGAAATGGTTGGGCATCGGTGCACTCAATGTATTCCACTTCTGGGGCAGGGCTATGTGGATGGCCCATGGAATGCACACCAGCAGAGTCATCAAAAAGCATAAGAGACTGCTGCATGACTTGGGGCTCAGACTGCTTGGCTGATTTACAAGGGGCTGAGGTGAAAGACAGATGGCTATGGGGTTCAGGTACCAACTCTGAGCTTTCAGCAAGGGACCAGGTGGGAGACAATGTGAAGGAACTGGAGGCATTGTCTGCCACCCAATCTACTATCGCCTGTACTTATTCTGGCCTCACCATTTGTTGAGCGGCATTCGGGCCTACCATATAACGTTGAAGGTTCTGTCAGTTACTCGCACCTGAGGAAGATGTTTCACTTGTGTGTGTAGCTGGCACAGATCGCCCACGTCCTCTCCTTGCAACAGGAGCTTCACCAACACCACCAACACCAGCAGCACCAGCAGCAGCACGACCACATCCCTTATTTGGGGACTCAGTGGAAACACAAGGCGAAGGCAGAGGAGGAGGTCGCCAACGCAGCTGTGGCACCGCCAGAACCTCAGAAGGCAGGGTTAGCATGGCTGAAATGTGGAAAAGCTTTGTGAGCAGCATGCCACAACAAACAGCACCACCAGCTGATAGGCAACGTCTTAGCAGGAGGCAGCATTTCAGCAACATGGTGGAACATTATGTGTGCACATGCCTACACATACTGACTGATGGGTCTGCCCCATTCAACTTCTGGGTCTCCAAATTGGGCACATGGCCTAAGCTTACCCTTTATGCCTTGGAGGTGCTGGCCTGCCCTGCAGCCAGTGTATTGTCTGAAGGTGTGTTTAGCACGGCAGGGGGCGTTATCAAAGACAAGCGCAGCTGCCTGTCCGCAGCCAACGTGGACAAGCTAACCTTTATTAAAATGAACCAGGCATGGATCCCACAAGAATTGTCTGTACCTTGTGCAGAATAGCCATTTATACCGGCCTCACACAGCCATTGGTATACTTAAGTGAACGTATCCTTTTTTTTAAAATATGTCTCAATATTTTAGGGGCTACCCCAATTAGAAAAAAAAAATAGTGTTGGCTACCTCCTCCTCCTCCTCCACTGCCACTTCCACCACCTACACCGCCACGGTCACCGCCTCCTCAACCTCCTACTCCACATCCACCTCCATTTTTTTTTTCAGTGATTTTAAGTTATTTCCCTATTCACATTTGTTTGCAGGCCACTTTTCCTACTCTTACCCCCATTTTGCTTCCTTTTGCAGCCCTCTAGCCCTTTCCAGGACTTTGTTAGAGCCATTTTTGTGCCCAAAAGTTCGGGTCACCATTGACTTCAATGGGGTTCGGTGTCAAGTTCGGGCTGAACTCAAACTTTTTTGCGAAGTTTGGCCGAACCCGAACATCCAGGTGTCCGCTCAACTCTACAAATAATGATTCGAAATTAAACTAAACAAATGTTTTCACTCTGCACATGTCTACAATAGTGATCGTTCTCCGTTATGCTACATATTCTTGGGTCCTTTCGTAGGCTTTGAAACATGAGGGAGCCCATGCACTGCAAATTTGCGGAGGCATGAGAAGCAGACTCCTCTGGGTCACTGAGTCTTACAGAATCTCAAACTGCCTCCTTCCAGCCACGTACTACTCCCAAGAGTTCTGGGGATAGAAAACCATCACTCACTGTTTGACGTATGTTTTCCTCTGCTTCAATGCCTCTGAAACTGCCAGAATCCTCCTCCTCCTCTCTCTCCTCTTGTGTGTTCTGTGGCATAGGAATAATGGTGTCTGCATAAAGTGGGCCTTGAGAGGAAAGGAAGTCCTCCTCTTCCTCCCGCTGCCTCCAGTGCCCTGTCCATAATGCCACGCAGAGTCTGCTCTAGCAGGTACACAACAGGGATTGTGTCACTGATGCATGCATTGTCACGGCTCACCATCCTTGTGGCCTCCTCCAATGGTGACAGTAAAGTGCATCCATCCTTTATGAGCAGCCAATGGCATGGGGAAAAAAAACCTAGCCGGCCTGAGCCTGTTATTGTACCATACTCACACAGGTACTCATTGATGGCCCTGCACGTGCAGCCGCTGCAGCATTGCCAAATTTGATTTCCGCCTGGTGGGCATGTCACAAATCAGGCGGTTTATGGGCAAGTGGAATTCCCACTGCATTTCAGCCAACCGAGCACTGGCTGTATGACCGCTTGAAATTGCTACAGACTCTTCTGGCCTGCTTTAGCAGATCTTCCAAACCTGGGTACCTATTTAGGAAACGATGCACCACCAAATTTAGGACATGTGCCAGGCATGGCACATGTGTCAACTTTCCCTGTCTAAGGGCGGACAGGAGGTTTGTGCCATTATCGCACACCGCCATTCTTGGCTTCAGCTGGCGTGGCGTAAACCACCTCTGGGCCTGTCCCTGCAGAGCTGCAAGAATCTCTGCTCCCGTGTGGTTCCTGTCATATAAACACACCAGCTGAAGCACTGCATGGCACCTTTTAGCTTGACTCTTTGAATAGCCCTTTGAACGCTTAGGGGGTACTTGAGGTATATAGGACAATTCAACAGAGGGAGTCATGGAGTAGGAGGAGGAAGAGGGGGTAGAGCTGACAAATCTCACATCATCACCAGCTGTATGGAGATGTGGGGGTACCGCAAGCTGCAGCACTGAGCCCTCTCCTGCATCCTTCCGAGTTGCAAGCAGCGTTACCCAGTGTGCTGTTGGTGAAATATATCGTCCCTGCCTATGCTTGGCAGACCACGTGTCAGCCGTAATGAGGACTTTGCGGCTGACTGCCTTGCCAAACAATGCCACAACCTTGCCTTCCATGGGATGGTAGAGAGATGGAATGGCCTTACATGAAAATAAATAGCGACTTGGAACCTGCCATTGTGGTACAGCACATTCTGCAAATTCATGGAAGGGGGCAGAATCCACGAGGCAGAAAGGCAGAAGTTGGAGAGCCAGCAGCTTTGACAAGCTTGCATTTAGATGCTGGGCATGTGGGTGGCAAGGACTCTATTTTTTTTTCCACTGCAGCCGATAGGGCAGTAAAATTTTCCAGCTATAGTCTACAGCTGGTGGTGTGCTGCTGGTAGATGTGCTGCAAGGACCTGGGACACCCTGCGCCGTACCATCATCCCTGTTAGTGGAGGCTGCTGAGAGGTCATGAGGTATAGCAGGGGCAGACTGAGGTGAGTAAGAAGGAGGAGGGAAAGATCTGTGCCCCTTTTGTGTGGCTTTGAGGTGCTATTGCCAATGGGCTGAATGGTGAGAGGTTAAATGCCTTGTCAAGCATATGGTACCCACAGGGCTGGTGTTTTTGCCACGTTTGATGTGCTTGAGACAAACTTTGCAAACAGCAACAGTGCGATTGGCTGCACATTTATTAAAAACGGTCCAGACAGCTGAGCTATGGGAGGTGGACCGGGAGATAACAGCTCCCCAATGTGATGGAATAGGATGGCTGCTCTCTGGTCTTCCATGATGGCTGCCTCATTGGGGTTGTGTCTCACCCTCACTTTCCTCCTCTGCTCTATCTGACATCCAAGTCGCGTCAGTGGCCTCATCATCATCATCTACTCCATCCTCATTATCACTGGAGGCAACTTGGCAATACGCTGTGGCTGGGGGAACATGAATGCCAATTTGTGTACCAGTGTTCTCCCCTCTCTGTAGGCTCATGTTCCTGCCTTCCTCAACCTCAGAATCAACATCTGAATCGAGTGATAGCTGTGCATCGTCAAGGAAAAAGTGGCTGATGCTGTGTTCAAATAACTCCGCTGACTCCTCCATGCTTTATGCTGGGCTATGGCAGGAATAGCTGCGGACTAGTCTCTGCTTGGGTGATGGAGGATGAGGATGGTTTAGTAAGCCAGTCCACCTCCTCCTCTGCATGCTGTGGCTGGATAGCACAGGCAACATCACTAAACAGAGGAAATGATGCCCTGCCTGAGGACTGACCACGTCCTCCTTTGCCTGTGGACACATATGCTGCTGGTCCCCTTACATTGCCATGGAAACATCTGCCTCTCCTTGTTGCCCTCCCAAACATGATGGGGGTGTGGGGGTGCTTATTAACCAAATGTAATAAAGATGTGGAAATGTGTACGGGGTTGCACTTTAATCACAGGAAAGTTGTGTTTGGTGCACTTTAATTTGAGTATTCACTACACAGACACACTCCACGGATACACTATATTATACTGCACCAAAAAAAGTAACGCACAGAAATATACTACATTAAATGTACACTAACGCACTTTGCACCGATTCACACTAATGTAAAGATGAATATTGGTCATTCACTACACTCACACTGACTAAACTATCCCTAGATTCAAACTAACTAATATTCTACACTGACAATAGAATCACAATAGCACACTAACTGTCTAGTACCACAGAACAGAGCCCTGTTCTATCTCTCTCCACACCAATATCACACTAAAAATGGCAGCCATTGAAGGAATACTTTTATAGTGTGTGATGGGACTAAGAGCAATGAGCCATGATTGGATAGAGTTATCATGACAGCGTCCAATCATGGCTCTAACAGTGCTCTGTGCCCTGATTGGGCGAAGCTTTCATTTATTCAGCCAATCAGAGCGTTCAATGCACTGTGTGGCAGCGCAGCACATTGTGGTCGTCTGGAGGGCCGAACAAATTGTTGAACGCCCTGATGATTCAATTGTTCGGGGAACGGGCGTACAAACATTGTTTGGCTAAAACTCATCCCTCCTGCAGAGTAAGAGAATCCTGAGACTTTGTTAAAATATATATATATATAAAGGTGTGTGGCAACCTTTATGGGTGGGGGGTGGGGGGGGTAGCGGGAGCTGGAGGTGGGCTTTGAGTCCCAAATGGTAAACTGGTATTTATGACTCCTGTTAATAACAGAGAGGTTGTGTTATGAAAAAAGAACCCAAGTCATACCACCGAGATGAGAAGAACCGTGACCAACACACCAGAGAAACCCACTTGCACTACCTTCCTTAGTTCCGTCTTTACAAAAATTTCTACCCTCTTTGAACTTAAAGTAGGAGATAACCCTTAGACCGTAAACAATGTTAAAGAAGAGGTATCAAATGGAACCCTAACGACTTTGAACCCTGACGTGTACTCAAGACCTTATTTATTTATATCAGTATTTATGGTCAAATGGTAAACCCTGAGTTTCGGGTGGAGGTCGAGGGCGA
>BLSH010129043.1:222645-233286 GCA_018402905.1 Glandirana rugosa | reverse complement strand
CCCCCCCCCCCCCCCCCCCCCCCCCCCCCCCCCCCCCCCCCCCCCCCCCCCCCCCCCCCCCCCCCCCCCCCCCCCCCCGCGGGAGCTGGAGGTGGGCTTTGAGTCCCAAATGGTAAACTGGTATTTATGACTATATTTATTTATTCCAGAACTCATGTGCAGTCCCAAGTTTCAGCAATCCCAAGGTAAACTATGGAGAAGAAATTGTAACAAATGCCAGATTCCCAATAGAGGATGAAATTCAAGTTTCTCCCATCTTTAAAAACATTTCTGCCTTGATTCCTTCCATCACGTTCACCCAAAGAGACCACACAACCAGTGCCAAGAAGAGTAGAGCCACCATACTGAACCCAAGAAAAAAGTATTGTGTTGGAGAGACAATAATTGTCCTAATTGAGATGTTTGACCATTTGGGTAACAGGAAAACATATGGCGGAGACTTCATAAGAGCTAGGATCTTTTCTCCAGATCTTAAAGCTGCAGCTTCTGGAAAGATTGAAGATTTCAATAATGGAAACTATCATGCCCATTTCACTTTATTTTGGGAAGGAAAGGTTTTCTTCTCATTGGTCCTCTACCATCCAAGTGAGGCTGTTTCAGCATTGTGGAGAGCGAGGAATCAGGGCTATGGCTTAATTTACTTCATGGGGACTTTTATGAATGGAACTCATCAAGAGAAGTCTGAATGCGGATTCCAAGTGAATAAAAAGAAGGAAATATGTGAATATAAAAAGGAGGAATACAATGAGATATTTTACTGTACTAAACCAGAATCTTTTGATTGTAGGTCATTAATATACCTTCAGTCTTTCAACAGTGATGTAACCTTTCTAACCACACTTGAAAAATCTCTCCTGGACAGGTCAGTACATATGCAATAGAAACTTGTTAAATTTCTGTAAACAAAAACATATAAAAAAGAATCAATGCAATATATTTTTTGGATGGCAGGGAAACATCAACGCTCTGAATGGGGTATTCAGTGGTATAAACCTAAGATTTTATTTTAGGCAGGATGACTCTAAATATTACAAAATTTAGAAAATTTTACAAAGCTTTGGCCAGGGAATTTAAAGGTAAGATTCAGGCAAACAACTAAATTTATAGATGAAATACATATATAGGGACTTTTTTACATGCCAAAGGATTTATATTTCTAACTATACAGTCCTGAGATGTATACAACTCTGCCATATAGCACTGCCCTCAGTGGTGTCTCCAGCTTTCAAATTTAGTGGGGGGGGGGGGCACATGAGGGCACAGGGACAAAAGTAGGGGGACCAACTATAAAAATTATATATATGTGTGTATACAGTATCTCACAAAAATTAGTACACCCCTCACATTTTTGTAAATATTTTACTCTATCTTTTCATATGACAACACTGAAGGAATTACACTTTGCTACAATGTAAAGTAGTGAGTGTACAGCTTGTATGACAGTGTAAATTTGCTGTCTCCTCAAAATAACTCAACACACAGCCAGCCATTCATGCCTAAATCACTGGCAACAAAAGTATACACCCCTAAGTATAATTGTCCAAATTGGGCCCAAAGTGTCAATATTTTGTGTGGCCACCATTATTTTCCAGCACTGCCTTAACCCTCTTGGGCATGGAGTTCACCAGAACTTCACAGGTTGCCACTGAAGTCCTCTTCCACTCTTCCATGATGACATCAGAGAGCCGGTGGACATTAGAGACCTTGCAATCCTCCACCTTCCATTTGAGGATGCCCCACAGATGCTCAATAGGGTTTAGGTCTGGAGACATGATTGGCCAGTCCATCCCTTTTACCCTCAGCTTCTTAGCAAGGCTGTGGTGTGTTTGGGGTCGTTATCATGTTGGAATACTGCCCTGCGGCCCAGTCTCCAAAGGGAGGGGATCATGCTCTGCTTCAGTATGTCACAGTACATGTTGGCATTCATGGTTCCCTCAATGAACCGTAGCTCCCCAGTGCCGGCAGCACTCATGCAGCCCCAGACCATGACATTCCCACCACAATGTTTGACTGTAGGCAAGACACACTTGTCTTTGTACTCCTCACCTGGTTGCCGCCACACATGCTTGACACCATCTGAACCAAATAAGTTTATCTTGGTCTCATCAGACCACAGGACATGGTTCCAGTAATCCATGTCCTGAGTCTGCTTGTCTTCAGCAAACTGTTTGCGGGCTTTCTTGTACATCATCTTTAGAAGAGGCTTTATTCTGGGACAACAGCCATGTACACCAATTTGATGCAGTGTGCGGCGTATGGTCTGAGCACTGACAGGCTGACCCCCCACCACTTCAACCTTTGCAGCAATGCTGGCAGCACTTATACGTCTATTTCCCAAAGAATGACAACCTCTGGATATGATGCTGAGCATGTGTACCCAACTTCTTTGGTCAACCATGGCGAGGCCTGCTCTGAGTGGAACCTGTCGCTGTATAGTTTTGGCCACCTTGCTGCAGCTCAGTTTCAGGTTCTTGTCAATCTTTTTATAGCCTAGGCCATCTTTATATAGAGCAACAATTCTTTTTTTTCAGATCCTCAGAGAGTTCTTTGCCATGTGGTGCCATGCTGAACTTCCACTAACTAGTATGAGAGAGTGAGAGCAATAACACCAAATTTAACGCACTTGCTCCCCATTCACAGCTGAGACCTTGTAACACTAATGAGTCACATGACACCGGGGAGGGGAAATGGCTATTTGGGCCCTATTTGTACATTTTCACTTAGGGGTGTACTCACTTTTGTTGCCAGTGGTTTAGACATTAATGGCTGTATGTTGAGTTATTTTGAGGGGACAACAAATTTACACTGTAATACAAGCTGTACACTCACTACTTTACATTGTAGCAAAGTGTCATTTCTTCAGTGTTATCACATGAAAAGATAGAATATAATATTTACAAAAATGTTAGGGGTGTACTAACTTTTGTGAGATACTGTGTATGTATATACAGTGAGGAAAATAAGTATTTGAACACCCTGCTATTTTGCAAGTTATCCCACTTAGAAATCATGGAGGGGTCTGAAATTGTCATCGTAGGTGCATGTCCACTGTGAGAGACGTAATCTAAAAAATAAAATCCAGAAATCACAATATATGATTTTTAAACTATTTATTTGTATGATACAGCTGCAAATACGTATTTGAACACCTGTCTATCAGCTAGAATTCTGACCCTCAAAGACCTGTTAGTCTGCCTTTAAAATGTCCACCTCCACTACATTTATTATCCTAAATTAGATGCACCTGTTTGAGGTCGTTAGCTGCATAAAGACACCTGTCCACCCCATACAATCAGTAAGAATCCAACTACTAACATGGCCAAGACCAAAGAGCTGTCCAAAGACACTAGAGACAAAATTGTACACCTCCACAAGGCTGGAAAGGGCTACGGGGAAATTGCCAAGCAGCTTGGTGAAAAAAGGTCCACTGTTGGAGCAATCATTAGAAAATGGAAGAAGCTAAACATGACTGTCAATCTCCCTCGGACTGGGGTTTCATGCAAGATCTCACCTCGTGGGGTCTCAATGATCCTAAGGAAGGTGAGAAATCAGCCCAGAACTACACAGGAGGAGCTGGTCAATGACCTGAAAAGAGCTGGGACCACCTTTTCCAAGGTTACTGTTGGTAATACACTAAGACGTCATGGTTTGAAATCATGCATGGCACGGAAGGTTCCCCTGCTTAAACCAGCACATGTCCAGGCACGTCTTAAGTTTGCCAATGACCATTTGGATGATCCAGAGGAGTCATGGGAGAAAGTCATGTGGTCAGATGAGACCAAAATAGAACTTTTGGGTCATAATTCCACTAAACGTGTTTGGAGGAAGAAGAATGATGAGTACCATCCCAAGAACACCATCCCTACTGTGAAGCATGGGAGTGGCAGCATCATGCTTTGGTGGTGTTTTTCTGCACATGGGACAGGGCGACTGCACTGTATTAAGGAGAGGATGACCGGGGCCATGTATTGCGAGATTCTGGGGAACAACCTCCTTCCCTCAGAGCATTGAAGATGGGTGGAGGCTGGGTCTTCCAACATGACAATGACCCGAAGAACCCACCAAGGATAACCAAGGAGTGGCTCTGTAAGAATCATATCAAGGTTCTGGCGTGGCCTAGCCAGTCTCCAGACCTAAACCCAATAGAGAATCTTTGGAGAGAGCTCAAACTCTGTGTTTCTCAGTGACAGGCCAGAAACCTGACTGATCTAGAGAAGATCTGTGTGGAGGAGTGGGCCAAAATCCCTCCTGCAGTGTGTGCTAACCTGGTGAAAAACTACAGGAAACGTTTGACCTCTGTAATTGCAAACCAAGGCTACTGTACCAAATATTAACATTGACTTCCTCAGGTGTTCAAATCTTATTTGCAGCTGTATCATACAAATAAATAGTTTAAAAATCATACATTGTGATTTCTGGATTTTTTTTTAGATGACGTCTCTCACAGTGGACATGCACCTACGATGACAATTTCAGACCCCTCCATGATTTCTAAGTGGGAGAACTTGCAAAATAGCAGGGTGTTCAAATACTTATTTTCCTCACTGTATATATATATATATATATATATATATATACATATTATCTCACAAAAGTGAGTACACCCCTCACATTTTTGTAAATATTTTGTTACATCTTTTCATGTGACAACGCTGAAGAAATGACACTTTGCTACAATGTAAAGTAGTGAGTGTACAGCTTGTATAACAGTGTAAATTTGCTGTCCCTTCAAAATAACTCAACACACAGCCATTAAGGTCTAAATCGCTGGCAGCAAAAGTGAGTACACCCCTTGCACGCTCACTGTGTTCTGGGGGGGGCACGGAGTGGGTAGGGCGGACTCGATCTCCGCTGGCTCCCCGCGATGGCCCCCCCGCAGTGAGAGAACGGAGGTCGGTGTATGTAAACACGGATCTCCGTTCTAAAAGAGGGGGGAGGGCTGTGATCACAGGCTTCCTGTATATGTAGGCCATGATCACTCCCCTCCCCCTGCCAGCCCAGCCCCCATACAGTTAGAACACACTGAGGGAACACAGTTAACCTTTAGAGCGCACCCTCCAGGTTAACCCCTTCACTGCCACTGGCATTTACACAGTAATCAGTGCATTTTCATAGCACTGATCGCTGTATATATGCCAATGGCCCCAAAAAAGTGTCAGAATGGTTCAACATGTCTGCCGCAATATTGCAGTACCGCTAAAAATCGCAGATCGCCGCTATTACTAGTAAAATATATTATAAAAAAACCCTAAATGAATTCTCATCATTTGTAAACTTTTGTGCAAACCAATCAATAAATGCCGATTGTGACTTTTTTTTCTAGCCAAGTGGCCCAAGTCCGCTAATCTGCCACTAAATCTGGCGCTTGTGTGGAGAAACGAATATTATATTTTAAACTTCTCCTAAACTCAGGATAAAAAGCAGCTACTTTAAAACATCAACATATCATAAAATACTACCAAAGAACAATGAAACAATGTACAGGGTGGGCCATTTATATGGATACACCTTAATAAAATGGGAATGGTTGGTGATATTAACTTCCTGTTTGTGGCACATTAGTATATGTGAGGGGGGAAACTTATTGGGAATTTCACAAGAAAAACAATGGTGTGCTTGGTTATAACGTAACTTTATTCTTTCATGAATTATTTACAAGTTTCTGACCACGTATAAAATGTGTTCAGTGTGCTGCCCATTGTGTTGGATTGTCAATGCAACCCTCTTCTCCCACTCTTCACACACTGATAGCAACACCGCAGGAGAAATGCTAGCACAGGCTTCCAGTATCCGTAGTTTCAGGTGCTGCACATCTCGTATCTTCACAGCATAGACAATTGCCTTCAGATGACCCCAAAGATAAAAGTCTAAGGGGGTCAGATCGGGAGACCTTGGGGGCCATTCAACTGGCCCACAACGACCAATCCAGTTGAATGGCCCCCAAGGTTGTTGATTGTGGCCCGCGGAATGCTTGTCTGGTGAGTATGCTGGCCATGCAAGAACTGGGATGTTTTCAGATTTCAGGAATTGTGTGCAGATCCTTGCAACATGGGGCCATGCATTATCATGCTGCAACATGAGGTGATGGTCGTGGATGAATGGCAAAACAATGGGCCTCAGGATCTCTTCACGGTATCTCTGCATTCAAAATGCCATCAATAAAATGCACCTGTGTGCATACGCCTGCCCATACCATAACCCCACCGCCACCATGCACCACTTGTTTCAGAACGTTGACATCAGCAAAGCGCTCACCCACACGACGCCATACACTCTGTCTGCCATCTGCCCTGTACAGTGAAAACCGGGATTCATCCGTGAAGAGAACACCTCTCCAAAGTGCCAGACGTCATCGAATGTGAGCATTTGCCCACTCAAGTCAGTTAAGATGATGAACTCCAGTCTGGTCGAGATCCCGATGAGGACGATGAGCATGCAGATGAGCTTCCCTGAGATGGTTTCTAACAGTTTGTGCAGAAATTCTTTGGTTATGCAAACTGATTGTTGCAGTAGCTGTCCGGGTGGCTGGTGTCAGATGATCTTAGAGGTGAAGATGCTGGATGTGGAGGTCCTGGGCTGGTGTGGTTACACATGGTTTGCGGTTGTGAGGCCGCTTGGATGTTCTGCCAAATTCTCTGAAATGCCTTTGGAGATGGCTTATGGTAGAGAAATGAAAATTCAATTCAACTGAAACCACAAAGCTCCTGATTCACTCCCTGGTCATTTCCCACCTCGACTATTGCAACTCCCTCCTCATTGGCTTACCTTCAAATAGACTATCCCCCCCTCAGTCCATCACGAATGCTGCTGCCAGACTCATCCACCTTACAAACCGCTCAGCATCTGCTACTCCTCTCTGCCAATCCCTTCATTGGCTGCCACTCACCCAACAAATCAAATTCAAAATACTAACAATAAGTTACAAAGCCATCCACAACTCTGCTTCCAGCTACATTACTAGCCTAGTCTCAAAATACCAACCTAATCGTCCTCTTCGTTCCTCCCAAGACCTCCTGCTCTTCAGCTCCCTCATCACCTCCTCCCATATTAGCCTCCAGGACTTCTCCCGAGCCTCATCCACCCTCTGGAATTCCCTACCCCAATCTATCAGACTGTCTCCAAATCTATCCACTTTTAGGCAATCCCTGAAAACTTTTCTCTTCAGAGAAGCCTATGCTGCTTCCACCTAACAATGGCACTTCTTCATTCTTCACTGTATTTTCTTCATCAGCTCATCCCCCACAGTTATTACCCTTCCGTATCACTTGACCCTCCCTCCTAGATTGTAAGCTCTAAAGAGCGGGGCCCTCTGATTCCTTCTGTATTGAATTGTATTGTAATTGTACTGTCTGCCCTAATGTTGTAAAGCGCTACACAAACTGTTGGCGCTATATAAATGCTGTATAATAATATAATAATAATAATAATTCAATTCAAGGGCAACAGCTCTGGTGGACACTCTTGCAGTCAGCATGCTCCCTCAAAACTTGTGACATCTGTGACATTTTGCTGTGTGATTAAACTGCACATTTTAGAATGGCCTTTTATTGTGGTCAGCCTAAGGCACACCTGTGCAGTAATCATGCTGTCTAATCAGCATCTTGATATGCCACACCTGTGAGGTGGATGGATTATCTCAGCAAAGGAGAAGTGCTCACTAACATAGATTTAGCCTGAGTTCACATTGGTGAAGCTGAACTCGCTTTGCTGCACAGATTTCAATGGAAATCTCACCTGAAATGACCAAAAGTAGTACAGAAACTACTTTTGGAAATTGGTGCGAAGCCGCAAATGCCATAGGACAGTGCCATTTCCGGCATGTCAAAGCACACCAATGTGAACCAGGGCTCACACAGATTTGTGAACAATATTTGAGTGAAATAGGCCTTTTGTGTACATAGAAAAAGTCATAGATCTTTGCGTTCAGCTCATGATGAATAGGGGCCAAAAGTGTTGCGTTTATAATTTTGCTCAGTGTATATATATATATATATATATATATATATATATATATGCACACAAACACACACACAGTGCCTTGAAAAAGTATTCATACCTGTTGAAATTTGCTACTATTTGTCATTTTACAACCAAAAACGTAAATGTATTTTATTGGGATTTTATGTGATAGACCAACACAAAGTGGCACTTAACTGTGAAGTGGAAGGAAAATGATAAATGTTTTTCAAAATTGGCACCCGGGTGGATCCTATATCTGGCACCCCCCCCCCTCCCCCAGACGGACAGGCAACACACCGCACGTCGACATCAAGTGGCGTTAGGGTAGTATACTGGCAGGTTAGGGTGATATAGTGCCAGGTTAGGATGGTATAGTGCCAGGTTAGGATGATGTAGTGCCAAGTTAGGTGATATATTGCCAGGCTAGGTGATATACAGTAGTACCAGGCTAGGTGATATAGAGCCAGGTTAGGTGATATACAGTAGTGCCAGGTTAAGTGATATAGTGCCAGGTTAGGTGATATACAGTATAGAGTAGTGCCAGGTTAGGTGACATAGTGCCAGGTTAGGTGATATACAGTATACAGTAGTGCCAGGTTAGGTGATATAGAACAGAGAAAGAGCAGCGCCAATCTAAGTGCAGCAGTATAAAAACATCTTTATTAAAAAGACAAATGGCAACTCACAAGATAAAAGCGTTGTCAGCGCATGTGTGGCAATAGGCCTTGTGTAGAGGTTCATCCACTCCTTTCAGAAGGACAGGCTGCAGGCGGGGAACACTGGTGGCCGCTGGTACTGGCTGAGCTGGTGGCTTCCAGCACTTCCAGGAACTCAGATGGGGCTCAGGAACCGCCGCTGACGTCACTCCCGAATGCAGGGTGTAGTGGGAGGTGCTCGCGTTCGGAGCATTCGTGCTCCTTCCTCAGGCAAAACAGGTTAGGTGATATAGTGTCAGGTTAGGTGATATACAGTAGTGCCAGGTTAGGTTATATACAATAGTGCCAGGTTAGGTGATATACAGTAGTGCCAGGTTAGGTGATATAGAGCATATAGAGTAAATACATGAGAATGCTGGTCATGTCTCCCTCTTCCTCCATCACCTGCACTAAAAGTATGAACGTATGGCTGTCCTTGCTGCTGCAGAACCTCCTTCTCCCCCTCCCTGAAGTAAACATAAAGAAAAAAAACTTACATGGGAGTTAGCAAGCTGAGGACTGATTCTGGCTTCTTCTTCCTAAAACAGAAGTCAAGATGTGGCGGGAGGGGAAGAGGGAGGGGCTGCACAATGGACAAAGAATTATTGGCTAACATTGAGATGAGATGCAAATATCCCCCCTCCCTTTGATGGTCGGGACACTGAAATAACATCATTCAGCCCTGCATCTTACATCTGTGTGCCTTCAGGTTGGAGGTTTTGCACACACAGGGACAGGCTTAGGGGTGGAAGCGCTGCTGCTTGGGCTGGCTCTGCCTGCTGTCATTATGACAATCAGGTGACCCAGACTGCAAACTTTAAACAACAGTTTAAAGGGAGGATGATCAGCACAGCAATTACAGAGTGATGCTCTGTGTCCCTCCCTCCAGCAGCTGAGAGCCTACAGAAGGGGGAGGGAGAGACACAGAGTATCACTCTGTAATTACTATGCCAATCATTTTCATTGGGGGGGGGGCACATGGGGGAGGCACAGTATAATGTTGGGGGGTCAGGGCACCCTCTGCCCCCCCCAGTGACGCCACTGACTTCTCTGCATGGCAAAGGAGGAGACCTGTTCCTTCTCTCTCCTCCACAGACAGTGAAAGTAGAAGCAATGCACTGATGAGCTCATCTCGCTGTCATTCTGCTATCTCATCCAATTAGAATGCTCCTTGCATTACAGCATTGTTTGGCTTGTTGTGCTGCTTTTCTCTCTCCCAGTTTGAGTCCTGCTTTACTGGTTGTTGCAAGTCAAATATAATTTATTACATCTCTTGCATTTTTATAAAACGTTCAGCTTTAATGACTCTTAGGGCTGGTTCACACCTAGGCGATTTGCGATCCGACTTGTGTCGCCCCAAGCCGCCTCAAAACGCTTGACATCAGAAATCCCATTGAAATGAATGGGAGCCGTCTTAATATGCTCTACTCAACTCGCTCTGACTTCAGGGTGACTTCTGAAAAGGTTCCTGTACTACTTCCAAATGACTTCTAGGCGATTTTAGCCCATAGAAGTCAATGGAAGTGACTTTACAGGAAGAAGAAAGGAATTTTTTAAGGCTATCCCCCTACCTCTCTTCTCTGATTGGCTACAGGCAAAGTCGCCTGGCATGGAGGATGCTTCAGGTCGTGTTGTAGGTCAAAATGTACACAAAAAATCCACGCTATGGATAGAAACTAAGCAAACTAAAAATGTGAAGATACAAAATGTGAAATGGGAGGCTGCTGTGCATAGGATACTAATTACCACCTAGTATAGAACAAGAGCAAACAAAGAGCGCCATCCCCTCAATGCGAAGAAAATATAAATATATATATATATATGATACCAGTATTCATGAGAAATTATCATTACTGATTGAACTTTGTCACTGATACATTGTGACACATACCGTTGCACCTTCATTATTTATTTCTCATGATTACTGGCATCATATATATATATATATATATATATATATATATATATATATACCTGTATTTCACAT
>BLSH010129043.1:197330-222635 GCA_018402905.1 Glandirana rugosa | reverse complement strand
GGTGGTAATTAGTATCCTATGCACAGCAGCCTCCCATTTCACATTTTGTATCTTCACATTTTTAGTTTGCTTAGTTTCTATCCATAGCGTGGATTTTTTGTGTACATTTTGCTTTTCCTGACGCCATTTCCGGTCTATTGCAACCACTGATGTCATTTCCGCCTGTGGTGGAATGCACGCCATCAGCATTGTTTTTTGCTGTACATGCTTTTATACCCTGTTACCTTTTGTAAGTATGTTCTAGTTTGCGCAATAAACCAGTGTTCTACAGTGTTACACTATAAGCATGTTTATGCTTCTTTGAGCTTATCAGAGAGTGGGCTTTTGTGATATCGCTTGGCACCTCCTACCTTCTTCCAACCAGGATGTGCGAGTCCAGTCTGGATCCGCCATCACTAGAATTGACCTGTTTTTATCCACAGACTGAAAAGCTCTGGGTCCATTGTTTCTGGTGAGTGGGGTTGCAAGAGGGGCTTGGCACTTCGCACCTTTAATCGTTTGGAGCACCTTTGGAGCACTTCCTTCACTCTTTTAAGCACAAACTTACTTTATGGATGATTGAACTTAGTCACTTTGATACGTTGTGACACATACAGTTGCACCTTCATTTATTATGATTACTGATTGAACTTTGTCACTTTGATACGTTGTGACACATACAGTTGCACCTTCATTTATTATTTCTCATGATTACTGGTTTCATATATATATAGATTTATATTTTTTTCGCATTGAGGGGCTGACACTGTTTGCTCTTGTTCGTGTTGTAAATTGCCCAAAGTCACGCTGAAGTCACCTTGAAGTCGACTTGAAGTCGTCTTAAAGCCGCATTCAAATCACCTAGCAAAGTCACCACTGAAGTCGAATCACCTAGGTGTGAACCGGTCCTAAATGTGAGGTTTGACCTTCATCAAAGCCATACAATTATAGACACTTTAACCAGTTCTATTATTCTCCTTTCTGTGGTTTAGTAGTAGGCAGGGAGCAGCTACAATGCAGGGGCAACATATCCCAGAGGTCTGTCCTGTCAACCCTTCTCAGGGATATGCAAGCATCTACGGAAGAGGCAAGATAACATCATCTATAAAATTAACCCCTCAAATCTACACTAAAGCGCTATTCATTGTGTCATTAACCAAATCTTTTGAGGAGACAGCAACCGCCATCTGTGCAATTAACCCCTAATATCCATCCTCTAGCACTATGACTTACATCTAAGTATAGAGAAACTAAATACTAATTAGGTTGGATGTAAATAATAGAAAACATTGCCATACAAAGATCTACGTTCTTAGATAGAGCAACAACCAGTCTATATGACAATGTTACAGTCCTACGCTAATTGATGTAATTAAAAAATACATGTATATATTAAAATCTGGGTATTGCTCCATAAATATTTATAAAGGTATGGTTACACTAAAAGTCATACATGGATATTAAAAATATGTATTTAAAGCGGAGTTCCACCCATTTAAAAGTCTGCAGCTACAAAAAGTGTAGCTGCTGACTTTTAATAAAAAGAAACTTACCTGTCCCATGGTCCAGCGATGCTGCCACCCGAAGTCTCGCTCCTCTCCTCCTCCTCTCCATGGCGCCAGCATTGGAAGTGTGTGCGCCTGGCTGTGGCCTTACAGCTGGGCACACACTGTGCATGTGCGAGCCGCGCTGTGCGATCTGAATGGCCGTGCAATCTTCTGGGACCTATGATGTGTCCCAGAAGATTGCAGGGAGGGAGGGGGAGAGGTGAACTTCTGTGCCGCGGTGCCTGAAAATTAGGTACCCCCTCCAAAAAAAGGACATGCCAATTGTGGCATGTCAGGGGGTCACCAACACTTAAAGCGGAAGTTCCACTTTTGGGTGGAACTCCGCTTTAAAACAAGGATCAGAAAACAAAAATAAAATAATATAATATCCACACTGAATAACATACAGTTTAATAATCACTAATGAAGCAGATTAAAGCTAGTTCTATATTTAAACTTGCAGGCTCCAAAGTTTGTAGTAAATAAATCCATTTGGTTTCACATCTGGAGAGGTCTCTCACACAAATAGAACCCCTCCAGGATGCTAAAACTCTTTTGAATCCCCAAAATTGAAGACCCTTCGGATCTTTTTGATGGTAGCATCTAAAATGATTTGACACACTGTGATGCTTGTATCCTTTAATTATATTTTGTATATTTTCACCTACTCTTATTTTCAAAGTGTTTAGTGCGCCCTATATATAACAAGCCACACGGCTTGTAGTATCACAAATATTAATAAGATGATTAATATCATACTCTCTGCCCATAGATGGTGCCTGAAATGATGTGCACCTCCTAGCATTATCTCTTGCAAAATGGCAAGCTTTACATCTTCCACAAGCCAAGAAACCCTTCCTACAGGGGAAGAAAGATGCTACTGGTGGGTCTAATATTTTTTTTATCACCTTTTCACCAAAACTTGGTGCTCTCCTTTTTATAAAAGAAGGTGCACTAAATAAAACAGAACTCAGAGTGTGGTCCATTAGTAAAACGTGCAAGTATTTCCAATGAATATCCTCAATGTCTTTATATTGGTCATGGAAGTCTGATATAAAACACCATTGTTTGGCATCATTATAACTTTTCACTTTATTTACCAGACACTGATTCCTTGGGGCTTTCAATACATTTTGGATCTCCTGCTCTAATCCAACCTCTGAATAGCCCTTCTGAACAAATTTCTCCTTAATCAGTTGGGATTGCTCAATACAATCTTGATCATAAGTGCAGTTGCGCCAAATGCACATTAGTTGTCCCCGTGGTATATTTTTAAGCCATGTAGGATGGTGACCACTTTTGATAGACAAATAGCTATTACGATCCGTTGGCTTAAAATATACTTTTGTTGCTGAACATCTAACTTAATGTTGTTATTATTACTGTTTGGATTTGTCATAAAAGATAACAGGCTCTCCTCAGATCCCTCCCAGATGAATATCTATGAAGCATCTGTAATACAGTATCTCACAAAAGTGAGTACACCCCTCACATTTTGTAAATATTTTATTATATTTTGCATGTGAAAACACTGAAGAAATGGCACTTAAGTGAAAATGTCCAAATTGGGCCCAAAGTGTCAATCAATATTTTGTGTGGCCACCAGCACTGCCTTAACCCTCATGAGCATGGAGTTCACCGGAACTTCACAGGGTGTCACTGGAGTCCTCTTCTACTCCTCCATGATGACATCACAGAGCTGCTGGATGTTAGAGACCTTGCGCTCCTCCACCTTGCATTTGAGGATGCCCCACAGATGCTCAATAGGGTTTAGATCTGGAGACATGCTTGGCCAGTCCATCACCTTTACCCTCAGCTGCTTTAGCAAGGCAGTGGTCATCTTGGAGGTGTGTTTGGGGTCGTTATCATGTTGAAGTACTGCCCTGCAGCCCAGTCTCTGAAGGGAAGGAATCATGCTTTGCTTCAATATGTCACAGTACAGGTTGTCATTCATGGTTCCCTCAATGAACTATAGCTCCCTTGTGCTGGCAGTACTCATGCAGCCCCAGACAATGACACTCCCACCACCATGCTTGACTGTAGGCATGACACACTTGTCTTTGTATTCCTTACCTAGTTGTCTCCACACACACTTGACACCATCTGAACAAATACATTTATATTGGTCTCATCAGACCACAGGACATGGTTCCAGTAATCCATGTCCTTAGCCTGCTTGTCTTCAGCAAGCTGTTTGTGGACTTTCTTATGCATCATCTCTAGAAGAGGCTTCCTTCTGGGACGACAGCCCCCCACCCCTTCAACCTCTGCAGCAATGCTGGCAGCACTCATACGTCTATTTCCCAAAGACAACCTCTGGATCTAACGCTGAGCATGTGCACTCAATTTCTTTGGTCAACCATGGCGAGGCCTGTTCTGAGTGGAACCTGTCCTGTTAAACCGCTGTATGGTCTTGGCCACCATGCTGCAGCTCAGTTTCAGGGTCTTGGCAATCTTATAGCCTAAGCCATTTTTATGTAGAGCAATAATTATTTTTTTTAGATCCTCAGAGAGTTCTTTTCCATGAGGTTCCATGCTGAACTTCCAGTGACCAGTATGAGAGAGTGAAAGCGATAACACCAAATTTAACACACCTGCTCCCCATTCCCACCTGAGACCTTGTAACACTAATGGGTCACATGACACCGGGGAGGGAAAAGGGCTAATTGGGCCCAATTTGGACATTTTCACTTAGGGGTGTACTCACTTTTGTTGCCAGCGTTTTAGACATTAATGGCTGTATGTTGAGTTATTTTGAGGGGACAGCAAATTTACACTGTTATACAAGTTATACACTCACCACTTTACATTGTAGCAAAGTGTCACTTCTTCAATGTTGTTACATGAAAAGATATAATAAAATATTTACATAAATGTGAGGGGTGTACGCACTTTTGTGAGATACTGTATTTAAATTTAGGTCTGTTTTGACTAAACAGAAATTTGTCCTTCCATTCTACCTTGAAAATGTTGGCTAGGCTGGGGGCAAATTTGGCACCCATAGCAACACCTGTTTTCTGACTAAAAAACTCTCTCTGATACCAAAAATAATTATGCGACAGACAGTCCATCGCTCTATGTAGGAACACCTTTTGAGAGTAAGGAATATCATCCCTACTGCTCAAGGCCCAATTCAATGGCAACAAGGCATTGTCACGATGAATAATTGTGGACAAGGGTGACACATCCACTGTTACTAGAAAAGCGGGTGTGTTTGCCCATAACTCAATATCATTGCGTGTACACAACAAATCCTTGGTGTCCTTCAGAAATGCCTTAGTCTATACAACATTAGGCTGGAAGAATATATCAAGATACTCTCCCAGTGTGGCTGTAACCGACCAAAACCATTTACTATGGATTATGCAGGCGGATATTGGTCATTTTTATGTATTTTGGAGTGTGTATAAATTGTCAGGATTCTACAAGCACTCTGTATTAAGTATCTTTATTCTTTCTTAGTTAAAACATGGGTTTTATTTCCAAAATCTATTAAGGCTTTGAGTTCACCCTTGAACCTCAGTGTGGGATCCTTAGATAATTTGACATATGTGTCCTGATCGGGCAGCATATTAACCAACTGTTGGTGGTAAAACTCTCTATCTAAAATTACCAACCCCCCCCCCCCCCCTTGTCCGCTGGCCTAATTAAAATGTCTTTTCTACTTTCAAGGCTTTCTATTCCATCTTTAATGTGTCCATTCTTAAAATCGTTTCTGGGTTTAATGTGTTCTAAATCTTTCAGAACTAACTGTTTAAATACATGATGATTATTTCTCAGGGGAGGATTAAAAATAGATTTGTTATTCAGACCACTATTAATTCCACATCCAGTCAAGTTAGAATTGCCAACAGAGGTGACAGGATTGTTTAGAAAGTATTTTTTCAAATTTAACTTCCTAATATATTTGTGTGTATCAATATAAACATTAAACTTATACTGGCCTTTTAGGTGCACACTTTACGCCCTGATTCAGAATATATAATTCATTTTTAGTTAAATTCACCTTACTCAAATTGAATATGCCTTAATTTAATATTCTCTCCTGTGTTGTTTGTTCTGGTCCCTTCGGCCTGCTCTACAACCTACAACCTTGTCTTATTCCTATCCTGTCTCTTTTCTTCTCCCCTTGATGGTTTTGGATATATGGGCGATTTCATCCTCTGCCTCTGCTCCTCCCCCTCCCTAAAAAAGGTGGATGGTTGGGATTCTGTGGGAACTCATTGACTTTCACATAATCACTTAAGGCCTGATAATGGTTATATGTTAGAATATACCCATAATCAGATTGGTTTTGCCAGCCCTGAGATTAATACGGTTTTATACCTTGTGGATGATAGATATCTCTATGATTGCCCCTAAAATGTGGAGAGAAATTCCCTCAAGGGAACCTACCCCATCCTGTATGGAATTGTCTACTATGTGTATAAGGGGGTCCTGGGGGTCCCTGATTTCTTACCATACTCGGACCTCCTCTGGCTTCTTGAGATGCTACTGCAAAATTTTTATTAGTATTTCTAGGTGTCATAGGTTGGTTATTGGTCACCTTTGTGACAGTAGGTACTTTAGGGATATTTCTATTTGGTGTTGGAGTATCACCATCACCATTATCCCCCCCTTCACAAACCTTATGTAAGGGGTTTAAGTGCCACATATAGGCTTGGTTGCTCCTGCATTCACCTAGATCCTGATTCAATTTTTTCACCTTCTTTTTTTGGGTGTCTTTATCCACTTTTTATAATCTCTTTCTAAGTGTCTCGTTAAAATCTTTAATCTCTGGCTGATTTTGCATAGGGCAAATGCAGCGCAGATCTACTTTGCCAGAAGGCCGTCAATAGACGTCCTCCCCTTTGCGCGCCCCCAGGCTCGCTCTGGCAGCCGTGAATGTGCTCGCGGGTCGGGTGGACTCCGCAATCCGCAATCCCTTTACAGAGAGCCAGAACGGGGTACCGCCGATATAAACAGGGCGGTTCCCCGCTCTGTGAGGGGGGGCATAACAGATCTACTGATTCCTGTGATCAGGATCAGTTAGATCTGTTATGTCCCTGTCAGCACCGCCACCACACAGTTAGAACACAAACAGGGAACACATTTAACCCCTTCACTGCCCCCTTAGTGTTAACCCCTTTAATGCCAATGACATTTATACAGTAATCAGTGTCTATTTTTAGATCTGATCGCTCTATAAATGTCATTGGTCCCAAAAAAGTGTCAAAAATGTCAGACATGTCTGCCGCAATATCACACTCCCTATAAAAATCGCAGATCTCCGCCATTACCAGTAAAAAATAAATAAAAATGGCATAAACCAATTTCCATAGTTTGTAGGCGCTATAACTTTTGCGCAACCCAATCAAAATACGCTTATTGCTAATTTTTTTTACCAAAAATATGTAGAAGAATATATGTCGGCCTAAACTGAGGAATACCACCAAAAGAAAGCTCTGTGGGAAAAAAAGGATGTCAATTCTGTTTGGGTACAGCGTCGCATGACAGGAAGTGGTTAATATGCTGTGTTTAAAAATTGTTGAGGGTTTTTTTTTCCTCTGCTACGTGCTTCTTGTGGTCTATTTTCACTGCCCCGATCAGGCTCTTACATTTCTTTTTGCATTCTTTGTAGTGTTGGAATGCTGATGATTTCATTGTTTATGTCGCTCTTTTATATTTAAACAAACCAAAAAGGGGAAATGTTCCCCGCTATGGACAGTTATGAAAAAAAAAGTTTATTAAGCTGCTGCCCCCACTGAGACTATCGCCGAGGTAGAGTCAGCAAATATTTCTATAAGAGGGTGTGGCACTGCTTGTGGCGTATATTTCTTTAGGTGTGCTTGCAATTAGTGTGCTAGGTGAAATAGTTTGACAATTAAAATTTGGTCTGCATATATGCATATGAGCACTTTTTATTATTATAGTTTACAGGCACTTATTTGCACATATTGATTGTTTTTTTTGCATGTCGGTTTATTGCATAAGAATTTATTATATATGTAATATACACATGTATTGTCATATGTATGCACATTTATTAGTCAGTTTACATTAGAGGAAGCGCTGCACTTGGATTATTGATTTCTTCAGCTCTGTTTACTTGTTCATAATGAGTATAAATAGTTCAATCTCAGATTTTGCTAATAATAAAATGCTAAGTAGGTTAATAACCTCACAACAGGATATAGCAACTTTACAAGAAGACCTCGATAGAATAAGGGGGTGAGCAACTACATGGCAAATGAGGTTCAGTGTAGGAAAATGTAAAGTAATGCACCTGGAGGCTAAACATAAAAATGCAAGTTACACGCTAGAGTGAGAAACTCTGAGGTAATCGAGGATGGGAAAGGATCTGAGAGTCCTACAAGATGAAACACTCAGCAATAGCATACAATGCAAGGCTGCAGCAAGCAAGGCCAGAAGACTATTAGCATACATTAAAAAGGGTGTTTACTCAAGAGATAAAACCACCACTTCAAAAGACTTTGGTTCAGCTGCATCTTCCATATGCCATCCAGTTCTGGTCACCAATCCGCAGGAAAAGTGTGCTGGAAATGCAGAGAGTCCAGGAAAAGACAACAAAGCTAATAAAAGGACTAGAGGATCTTAGTTATGATGAATAGCTAAAAACATTAAACTTATTTTGCCTGGAGAAGAAAGGCTTAAGAAGAGACACAACTTCCGATTCCGGTGCCACATGGAGTAGCTGTACTTCACAACAGCTCCCACAGCTTGACCCGCAAATCGGCATATTAACTCTGTCTGGACCTCTGCCATCACCCGCACCTCCTCCCGTGGCTCCCTCTACACCCATGGACCGTTCTCTGGAGAAAAGCGGCCCACAATCCCAGGCTTCCCAGCCTCTACCAGAGACCGTGGTCTCTGCCTTGCGATGTAACATGGCGGAGGTGCCCGCGATGGAGGGGAGTTCCGCCCCCTCTTCCTTCCCAGCAACTGGGAGACAGTGAAATGGACCACATTGCCCAGGCAGTGGCAGCACTCCTAGCGCCCACAATAGCAGCCTCAGTTGAAAGGGCTTTTATAGCAGAGATGCAGCAAATAATATAGGAGCTGAACGAACATGCTTCCAGGCTCACTGAAGCAGAGCATCAGTTCTAAAACATAGAGGATGAGCTCTACCAAGCTCAAGCCACAGGACAATCACAGGACAAAACAAATCAATTTATAATCCAGAAAATAGAAGACCTGGAAAATAGGTCGAGATGCAGTAATCTGCGCTTTGTGGGTATAATCCTGAAAGCCTCAGTCCTCACAGACTTTTGTACCCGGCATGTCCCAGAGGCCTTGGGCCTCCTAGCCCCATGCACAGTGGAGCGGGCACATTGCATGGGGACATATGCTGCAGCGCACGCCTCTCCCCGCCCAATCATCGCCAAATATTTAAACCATGCAGACAAGGCCACCATTCTACAAAAATACAGGCAGTCTAGATCCCTGCAAATAGACGGAGTTAAGTTCCTAATCTTTGCAGACTATTCCATTGAAGTCTCAAGAAAACAGTGCGCATGTGCGGAAAATCCAAGATGGCCGCTTGAGCCGGAGCTCCGCACCATCTCCCGCTCCAGAGGCTCTGATCGAGCGGAGACAGCAGAGGGGGAGGTCGGAGACAAGGGGCCTTTTCACCCCAAGTCCCCCACAGCCTGAGAAGGGTCACAAAAAGTAGCGCGAAGGCCCGGCGACAGCCCGCGCCGCAGCATGATAGAAGGCGGGTGTACCAAGATGGCCGCGGCGGCGGCATGACAACCCTGGCAACACGAGCATAGCGGAATAAGGTGCACAGAACCTATATCCTTTATCAGGTCTTCCAAACTTCTTCTCAGGGGAGAGGGTCTGTGTTTTGTTCTGTGCTATATACCCCGCTGTATCTCTCTAGCTTCATACACGGGTGGACCAAGATGGCCGCTGTTCAGGCCTAAGGACGATTTAGAGTGCATGAGCACCCAGCAACTTCCTTGTTTCCCTCTATAAAGAAGCTTAGCTGCTCCGCTGGCACCAGGGGAGATCCCTACAGTTCTGGTCACTGATGATAGGGTATCCATGAACCTAATTGGTCTGCCTTCCTACACTACGTAACCATATGACACAGTTCTCTGTAAAACTCTTTCTCCCCTGAGGATTATTCTACAACCCATCAGCCCATCAACTCATCCATGCATCCCTAGGAAGAGCGACCAGTCCTTTGCAACAAGCCTTCACCTCCCCTGCATGTCGACACCGACTGCAAGAAAAGATCTGAGCCTGCTTTTCTCCGCTACCCCAGCCCAGGGTTGCTCTATGTTGTCGACAGTCATTGTCGCAGCTGCTGGAAACATGGACAGTCCCCGCTCGGAGAACCAGGGGATTACCTCACGTCCTGACTCAAAGCAAATACTATCCCCAGCTTTGCTGAACTTCTTGCCGGGACCACAAGGGAGCTCCATGCAGCTACCCTTACCATCACCCTCCTCAACAGAATCTCTCCTGGGCCGTTTCCAAGGGGAACTCTCATCTCCGCAACTGGGACCCAACAGCCCAGTTCCTGCATCACCTTGCCCCCACAGCCCTAACATCTCACTACAGGTGGAAGACCTATACCTCAAATTCTCATCTCTACTTGAAAGGGGCCTAGCTAACACGATTGCCACAATCACGAGTGAGATTAAATCGGACTTCCAAATGCTGGGGACCCGGATGGAAGCAATTGAAAATAAGTTGGAATCCACAGCAACAATTTCTAACCAGAACTCTGATTTAATTGGCTCCTTACAGGATCAATAAGGCACTGCTCTTTCTAGAATTGATGACCTAGAAAATAGGTCTAGAAGAGTCAACTTCAGAGTGTGAGGTCTTCCAGAGGAGATCAAGGATATTCCTGATGCAATTCAAAACCTGATAACCAATTTGTTACCGGATACACCAAAACATCGCCTAGAACTTGATAGGGCCCACAGAGCTTTGGGCCCCCTATGGAAAGACGGCTCCCCGAGAGACATAATTGTTAAACCACACTTCTATGCTATTAAGGAAGGGGTCATGAGACAATCTAGGAACACTACTCAAATCCTTTGCAAGGGGCATCCTGTCCAAATATTTGCTGACCTAGCTCCTTCCACAATCCAGAAAAGGAGAGCCCTGAAACCTCTCCTTACGGTGTTATCAGAGAAAGATATCAGGTACAAGTGGTCCTTCCCGTTCACGGTTAAATTCTCTCTCAAGGGATGAGAGTATGCTTTCTCATCACTTCAGGAAGGTGAGAAACTTCTCCTACATCTAAAGTTGATTTCGCAGGAAGCTGAGATGGACTTCTCTAACAGCGGCAGCTCGACTAAAAGACAGTGCCCACCAGCCCAAGGACCCCTCTCTGGAAGAAGGCTAAACCTAAAAGAGCGAAAGAAAATGGTCCCCCTTGAAGTGGTCATTGGACTAGTTCAATAAGACTGACAAACGGCGGGACATCTGATCTGAAGGATTGCAATAACCACAATTTTTTTCCAGGCTGAGGTCTTTTTAGTGCCCTCAGTCTCGCTCTATTTTTGAACCTCGGATGTTTTTTCCTCCCTTTTGACTTTACGGAACCATCTGGTTTACTGACCACTTTGATTTAAGTCTTATGCTATTTGACTTGATTAATATATCTTCATTTTCAGGTTGAAGGGTCATAAGTAGTACAGAGACCCATGATCAACACTAGATTACAATGGGGAGGGGTCTGAAGTTTTGGGGCCCTATGATCGGTCGGGTCTCTGCTGACTGGATCACAGGGGTTAAGATTTGGCATCGGAGGCCTTGTTCTAGGAAGACCACTCTGCCCCCCTTTTCCCCTTGCGGGGGCTATGGGGTTTTTAAGGAGCAGGCCCAGATGGGCGGGCAATTGTCTCTCCCCACACAGGAGATTTATAGGGGTACCGGGGACAGATTTAAATCCTAGTTGGAGATCAGCAACTCGGTTGTCTCTTCTTACACTGTTACAGTTCACTATCTCTTGGGGCTCTGGAGCGGGGGATGGCTCACTTGCGCCTCCACCTATCCAGCGGGCCAAGTTTAGTTGGTTCGGGATAGGGGTTCTAGCGGTAATGGCTAGACACTTTGATCTAGACCAAAGGGGGTCCAGGGGGCTTTATTCTTTCTCCCCCCCTGGTCTCAATTCCCTTAGTTGGAGAAAATGGCCCTTTTCAGAGCTACCAACTTGTCAAATTTGGTATGTTTTATTGATCACTACCTCTTTTCCTTTCCTCCTTCCTTCTTTTTCTCCTCTCCGTTTTTTCTCTTCTTCCACTAGTGGGAAGGTGGCTCAGGAGTTTTTCCTTCAGAGGGCACCGAGTTCATGGGACGGTGAGACAACCAGAGAAAGGGTGAGTGAACCAACTATTAGAGTAATTCTCTATCCCAAATGTGATGGCTGACCCTCCAAGACCTCTGACAAGAGTAGCTACCCATAATGTTCAGGGACTGAATTCTCCCGTTAAGCGTAAGAAGATTGGTGATTTCTACAAATCCCTGAAACTAGATATACTATTGCTCCAGGAAACTCATTTCCCAGCCCGATACAATCCTACTTTTCTCCACCCACATTTTCCGAACTTTTACTTGGCTAACGCGGCATCCAAATCAAAAGGAGTTGCTATTCTAATTTCTAAAAACTGCAACTTTAAGCGGCTTTCAGATATTAAGGACCCGGAGGGGAGGTTTATCATGGTAAAGGGCACTTTGGATGGGCACATTATTTCCATGATCTCGTATTATGCCCCCAATCAGGGACAGCTTCAGTTTTTTCGAGAAATGCTAGCATCCCTCTCTCCCTTATTGGAGGGCACGATAATATTTGGGGGAGACTCTAATGTAGCCTTTGACCAATCATTAGATAAAAATAGACCCCTGGGTAGTCAGCTGTTAAGACCAATTAAAGTAAGCTTACGTATAGCTAAACTCCTACATTCTCATAATTTGATTGATATGTGGAGGGACAGACACCCGCACTCCAGAGACTATACACACTTCTCTAATCCACACAATTCGTATTCTAGAATAGACCATCTATTAACTCCGTCCTATACATTGCCAACCATTATAGACTCCCACATTCAAGACACAGCCCTATCAGACCACTCCCTGGTTACATTGTCCATTCATATTCAGTCGAGGCTGTTCCCTAAACCACTTTGGAGATTAAATGAGTCGTTACTCACAGACCAGATAAATGTTACTGGAATAGAGAATAATCTTCAAGAATACTTCTCTACTAACAGGGCAGGAGACACATCGGCTGAAATAGTGTGGGCAGCCCATAAGGCCTTTGTCAGGGGTAAATTTATCCAGTTAGCATCCAGGCTTAAAAGAGAAAGGGGAATTAAATTACAAAAGCTGGAGGAGTCCTTTATTGCAGCCAAAGCAGAGTACAAGGCAATCCCGTCTCGGCCTCTCCTAGAGAAGCTTGACAAGGTAAAAGTGAAGCTCAATATTGCGCTCACGACGAAAGCTGAAAAGGCCATCAGATGGTCTAAGAATAAATTTTATTCGCAGGGTAATAAAATTGGCCCTATGCTGGCCAGGAAGCTCACTCCCCGGACAAAGCATCTTGCTATGCCCAAAATTAGGGTAGACAGTAATTCCCCCACTTCCAACCCTAACATAGTAATAGGGGCTTTTCAAAAATTAGAAAATTAAAAAAATCAGAATTTGTACACCCCAAAGGCTAATGAGAAATTAGAAGCAGTAACCCAGTTTTTAGAGGGAGTTTCCCTCCCCCATCTTAGGGACGAACATAGAGACATAATGGAAGAAACAATCTCAGAGGGGGAGGTCTTGGGGGTCATCAAAGATCTGAAACAGGGCTCATCTCCAGGCCCAGATGGTCTGTCGGGCCCTTACTATAAAGCATTTGCCAAAACTTTAGCTCCACAATTGGCAAAATTTTTTAATTCCACAATGAAAGGAGACCCCGTCGAGAAACATCTCAACACGGCATATATAACAGTGATCCCTAAACCGGAAAAAAACCCAGAAGAAATAGATAATTACCGTCCTATTTCCCTTATAAACAATGACCTGAAGATTTTTACTAAGATAATGGCGAATCGGTTAACATCTTTTATAAACCAATATATTCATAAGGACCAGGTGGGTTTCATACCGGGCAGACAAGGCCCTGATCAAATCAGAAGAGCAATAGACATAGTCTCTATACTTCAGTCTATTTGTACAGGAGGACGGGTACAGAAAGGGATATTGCTCTCCTTAGATCTATGTAAAGCGTTTGACTCGGTCTCTTGGACCTATCTATTTTCCCTTCTGAAGCACTGGGGCTTCGGGGTTAAGTTTATAGGCCTGATCAGAGCACTATACTCAGAACCTCAAGCTATGATCAAACTAAGGGGATTCTACTCGAAATCTTTTCCAATTAAGACGGGTACCAGGCAGGGATGTCCTTTATTTCCGCTACTTTTCGCCATCGCGATTGCTACTCTGGCCATAGCCATTAGAGATAATCCTACCATCAAAGGGGTAATGTGCGGTCAACAAGAACACAAATGTGGTCTGTTTGCCGATGACATACTGATATTTATAACTTCCCCTGAGACCTCTCTTCCCAAGTTGTGTCAATTACTCAAGGACTTCTCTGAGATATCAGGCCTTAGAGTTAATTACTCCAAATCACAAGCTCTAAATGTTTCCATTCCACCTGAGATAGTTGCCAAGCTTAGGATTGATTTCAAGTTTAGGTGGAGTGACACCTCAATTAAATATCTTGGGATCAACCTCACTTCTAAATACGAAACTCTATATAGTAATAATTTCCCCTTGATGTTTAAAAAATTGGAAGACAATCTCAAACTTTGGTCAGGGCAAAATATCTCATGGATAGGGAGAATTAACTCAGTTAAAATGACCCTGCTTCCTAGACTCCTCTACCTCTTCCGCGCCTTACCAGTCCCTATTCGGTTAGACCAACTTTCCTCCTTCCAAAGCAAAATTCTCAAGTTCATCTGCTGCACCTCAGGTTATAGAATTCCCCAACAAACCCTATATCATCATAGACGTAGGGGAGGACTAGGCTTGCCGAATCTATTGAAGTATTTTCAGGCCGCCAGGCTAGCACAATTGTCCTCAATTTATTTTAGGCAGGATAGGCAAGACTGGGTGCAGATAGAGAGACAGGCCATTCCTAGACATACACTTGATTACCTGCTTTGGTGTTCTCCTAAAGATAGACCTCCAATTATGGTTCCCACACTATCTAATGAACTGGTCCTATGGGATAAAATCAAACTGACACACACCTTGGTCTCTTCGATCAAACCCCTAGCACATTTTTTTAATAATCCAGACTTCCCCCCGGGGATGAACATTAAAGCCTTTCAATGGTGGCTGAATAAGGGCCTATTCCATATTGGACATTTTTTTACAGTTACAGGCCCGATTTCTCTTAATTACTGCATAAACAAATTGGAGCTTTCAAATTCGGAACGTTTCAGATTTTATCAAATATCTAATTACAAAATTTGGAGGGAGAAGCCCCTGCCCCCGAACTTTACGAACTATGAACATTGGTGCGGTCAGCCATCACAGCAGAAGGGTAATATCTCAGTCATATATGAAGCACTCACTTGTCCCAATAAAAAAATCAGCCTTCATGACTAACTGGGAATCAGAACTTCAGTTTGATTGGGAACTGGACAGATGGCATATGGCTTGTTCCAGATCCTTCAAGGGCATCCTAAACACTGATATCTCTGAGGCCAGTGTAAAAGTCTTGATGAGGTGGTATCTCACACCAGCCAGACTAGCTTCATTTTACCCTTCAGCGGATCCTCTGTGCTTCAGGGGTTGTCTCCTTAGGGGCACTATGGCTCACATCTGGTGGGAATGTCCGAGAATTAGAGCTTTCTGGTCCAAAATATTCCGCATTATTCAAAAGGTTACAGGATGCAAACTTGAAAGATCCCCCACGATAGCACTTTTGAATGACTACATCCCTAATATTTCGAAGCACAATAGGAAATTAATTCATTTTATCTTCCTAGGTGCCAAGGTAACAATAGCAAGGGCCTGGAAACAGGACAGGGTCCCTTTAAAATCTGCTATTTGGAAAATCTCATGGTTAATGTGTCAAGAAAGGTTAACTAGTATTCTCAAAGATAATTTACACAAATTCGAATCAGTCTGGGAACCATGGGCACAATTTGTGGGAGTCTCCCTTACCCCAGGTATGCAGGGTTACCAAACTCTTTAGGTGTTCGATGTTGACAGCAGCTCTTGAGCCAATCCTTCTCCCTTCTAGATAATCTTTCCCTCTCTCCTTCTAACTTGCTCTACATCTCTTTTCCTTCTTATTCCCTTCATCTTCTCGCTTTTCATATTATCTCTTCATTACAGCTTTTATGGTTATATGAGTAGAGGTCCGTTAACACAGGGTTGAAAAATTGGATGCCATAGGAGGTCACTCAGAAGCCTTGAGGGTGTCACATTCAAGCTTTGATAAGAGTCGTGGGCCCTCCAGGGTTGGCCTTGGGGGGACTAGGGGCTCACAATTCTGGGCACAGCTTGCTCCCTTTAGGGGTGCCGGGAATGTGGGAGCCTCCACCCAGGACTTCTTGCAGGGGCAAGCACCTTGGGGTGTCCCTGATGAGATTTCCATTCCCGCAAAGAGTGACGCAAGGGGCTTGTTTGTTTTCTTAAGATATGTGACAATGGCTCTGCTGTTGTTAAAAATCCTACATAAGCTTCATAGCAGTCATAGGAGTTAGTATTGTTGGTTCCTAATTTTTTCTCAGTTAGTCTGTTTGATTGATATAGATGTTTCAACCCTTTCATTTCCGCTTATATGTTTTTCAATATTTACTCTACTCGTTGCTTATTTGTCACGTGTATCTATATTACTAGTCTAATCACTTGTGTTTATAACTATGCACGATAAACTGATGTAATAATCTTGTGATTGGTTACTTTTGCTATGTTATGTAACATAAACTTTAATAAAATTTTCTTGAAAGAGAAGTCTCAAGAAAGAGAAAAGCTTTTCAACATGTCTTCACAGAATTCCACCAGCATCAAGTAAAATTTACTCTTACTTTCCCAGCCATTCTCTGCCTTAAAGCACACAAAGGGGACCAGCTCTCTTTCTAGGATCCATCTGAGGCTGAGGCCTTCCTGTGCTCACTTTCCAGCATCGCCCTCAAACACCCCTCTTCAGGGCTACACATATTCCTCATCCACTAGACCAATGGAGCCCACTTAAGGGCTCTCCCAAGCACTTCAAATACACTGGCTCAAACAATCATCTGAACCATCGCTGACTCTGGACACGTGGAGCTCCCCCTTAATACTATATGGGTAAATATATACTCACTTATTGACTTTGTCAAGGTGGATGTCACCTCTACAAATGCTATTTCGGATTATGGTCTTTGCTAGACATGAGGCACATACTTCTTTTTGTGGTTTACGTTCATCTTAATTTTTCCCATGGGCCTCACTGACTTTAGCCAACTCCTTCTCTCCCTAAAATACTGTGCCCACTGTAAGCACTTAAACTAACCGGACAAACCCAAATGCCACCCTCATGGTCAATTAAGGGAGCTGACCTATACAGTGTGCCCATGCGGAAAAAAGGGACGTTTTCTGAATGTTCTGTATTATGGTTTTATAATTATTTACCTTGTTATTTTGCCTCGTACTTTATACCTCTACTCCATAGCATCACTCATATACTTGGCACTCAATCATCAACCACCTCCCCCAAGGCACGCACACTTACATATGCCAACAGAATGACTCCTCTCATCCTGGCAAAATCTTATGTTAATTCAACACCAGCCCAAACCCTTCCCTCAGCCTTCCCCCCATGAAAGTTATCTCATTGAATGTGAAAGGGCTTAGATCCCCCTTTAAGAGACTTAAAGTTTTACACCATCTTAAGAGACTAAAAACCGACATCGTCCTATTACAGGAATTCCACCTGACGTCCTCCAACTACCATCGCATTTAAAAGCTCTGGGTGGGCAATGTACTAGGCTCTGATGCTGTTGCACGTAAAGCTGGGGTACGCATCCTAATCCACAAAAACCTCCCTTGCAAGGTTATATCAGTAGACTCCAACAGTCAGGGATGCTATCTCACCACCCACATCCAAATAGGTAGCAGAGATCTCATGATATTTAATGTTTATGCTTCTAACAGCCCTGGAAAACAATGTTTTGGGGATCTCTCTACCAAATTACTAAAGGCCCCGCACTTCCCCATATAGTTGGAAGAGTTCACCTCTACATTGCACCTGATAGATGATAGATCTACTCCCAAACACCCATGCAGACCACCCTACAGCTCATTGATATCTGGCGACTATTCCATCCAGCGGACAGGGAATTCACATTTTATTCTACCCATCATAATGCATTTACTAGATTTGATTGCATCTTCTGCACTGATGGTATCATCCAAACTCAGAAGCAGAGATCCAAAACATAGCCTTATCAGACCACGCTCCAATCTCAGTATCTCCCGACTACTCTGACTCTCAAGCTAACCCCCGACTATGGCGCACAATAGCTCTAATTTTCAGACGTATATGGATTTGGCCTGTAAAAAGTTTTCCTCTGCCAATGCATTCCACATAGACATTGCCCCTCCCTCCCTCTTTTCCAATAGACAACCCTAACTTATACTGGGAGACTGGCAAAGGCCTATCTTTGAGGCCGGATCATTTCTTATGCTTCCACCACTAAAAAACATGCCATAGATAGTTACAAACAAGCAAGCGATAGGCTCCAGGTGACCCAGCGCTCCCTATCTACCTTAAGACTTCCCTGAAAACAGAACCGATGGCAAACAGCAAAGAGAGCCTTGTTAATGCAAGGTGAAGGGTGCTTCTGGATCACTGCTGTGGCACAGAGAATTGTCCCAAAGGAAAAGGTGGGCTGATTCAAGGAGAGTTTAGGCACCAGGGCAGCACTCCCAACGAGCAGCAGCAGACTCTAGAGAAACGGGGTAAACACAAATAAGACGCCTCTAAGTGCAGTATAAACAATTTTATTACAGCCAAAGGGTTAAAAACAATTACTAGAAAGTGGTAATAGACAGGCACATCAATAGCTCCTGTGAGAGATGCAGTCCAGCGCTGAATGGGATCCTGGAAATGAGTCCTGTCTGCAGATGTGATTACAGCCCATCCGACCATCGGGGAGTGTAAGCAGAGAGGATCCTCAGTTAGGATTTGAGCCAGGGGACAACAGGAAGCAGCTGTGAAGCGAGCACAGAGCACCAGACCGGCTCGTGACGTTACAGGAAGTGCTCCCAGGGCCGGCGTGGAACGCACGGAGCCGGAAATGACGTCAGGGGGCGGGACGCGTTTCAGAGCGGATCAGTGGCTCCTTCCTCAGCCGATGGACTGGATAGCTGGGATTACTTTCTTTTTATTTTAGCTGTGGGCGTGACCCTGGGCAGGGCCAGCCTCAAAGTGTCAGCAGAGAAGGACATACAGGGGGATACGTGACCAAAACATAGCAGAACGTGGATAAGTGAGGGACAAAGAAACAAACAGAAAAAACAACAAGGGTACATTCATAAAATGGTGGTGCATCGGATATCTATTTGAATACTTCTGTGGGGATGCCACCACAAGCATGGGAGTGCTAGAAAGCCTGTGTGAGGCTATAGAACAGTGCACAAAGGAGCTGATATAATTGTAAGGGCATTAAAAACACAACATTGCAAGGTTACAAAATGCCCAATTACGCATGTATTGGCATAGGGTGACGTGAAAGTACACTCATAGGTAGTAAATATATAAATCAAGGATTATGATAATGGTAATGATAAAATTAATAAAAATAATAACATTAAAATAAAAAATACTAAAAATAAAAATGAAGAAATTATAAAATTAAGGGCAGCCAGCGCATATGCAGGCAACCAAGGGAAAGGCAAGCTGAGTAATGGGAAGGCACCCATAGCCGGCAATGGTAGCTTACTGCACTTGGAGGGGAATGAAGAAGACAACATGGCATTAGAGGAGGGTATGAACCTCCAATGCTTCATTCATCCCCCCAGGCAACAAAGCATCCAGTGTATAAATCCAATAAGTCTCCCTGTGAAACAATTTTTGGAATCTTTCTGCCGGGGGAAGATCCCGGGGCATAGCTTCAATGACCCATACCTTTAGCCCAATGGTAGACCTATTGTGGCATTGCAAGAAATGTTTAGGGACACTATGTGAATCGCTGCCCTCAGAGATGAGGTGGCGATGTACACCAAAGTGTTTACGTAGCATATTGATAGTGCGTCCTACGTAAAATAAGCCACAGGGACATGTAAGGCAATACACCACATAGTCTGAAGAGCAAGTGTGAAATGCCCTGATCGGATATGTCTTGCCTTTCACCCTGAATTCTTTCTGTCCATGCTGGACAAATCTGCAGGTCTTGCAGCGGGGCTTACGGCACTGAAACATACCCGTGAGGGCTAAATAGGTAGGAATAGACCAACCTGGCAGAGGGAGCCTACTCCTAAGCTTACTTGGCGCTATCTTGTTTTTAATTCTAGAGGCTTTTTTGTATACAAATCTCGGTTTCTTCGGCAAGGCTGATGTGAGGTGTTGGTCCTGTAGGAGTAGGGGCCAATGTTTTTTGATGATACGTACCATCTGTCTGTAACCTGAATGGAACTTAGTAATAATGCGTATGTCATGAGGAGTATCAGTTACGGTCTTCTGAGGGGGCTACTGGGCGTCTCTATGTAATGAGAATAGGTGGCCTCAACTAGATCAATAGGAAACCCCTTTTCCCAAAACTTGGCTTTGAGAATGTGACTATGATGATGATAGTTCGAAATCTGAGTGGAGTTGTTTTTAAGGCGGCAGAACTGGCTCTTGGGTATGTTTTGGAGACGCCGGGGATGGTGACAAATGTTAAAGTGAAGGAAGAAATTGCCGGCCGTGGGCTTAGTGAAGTTTTTGGCATGAATCTGGTTGCCTACGTGTACAACTCTAAGTCCAGAAAGGCCAGATTATCCATGTCAATGACAGAGGTGAAAACAAGGTTCATGTTGTTGTTGTAATATGAGACAAAATCATTTACCTGAGATGCATTGCCATCCCAGATAATGATGATGTCATCAATATATCTGCCATAAAACAGAATGCTGGATATAAAGGGTTTTTTGCCAGATGTAAGAGGACTCCCATAAGCCCATGGTGAGATTGGCATAAGACGGAGCAAAATGGGCACCCATAGCTGTCCCAGTGGTTTGGAGAAAGTAATCCCCTTCAAATTTAAAGTAATTGTGAGAAAGACAAAAGGAGATGGCCTCTAGAATAAAGAAGGCCTGTCTGGGATTTAGCAGGGGGTCCTTGCAGAGGAAGGTTTGGATGGCTCGTAGTCCCATATCGTGTGGTATGGAGGTGTAAAGTGATTGAACATCAAGAGATACCCAAAGATAGGACTCCTCCTAGGTGTAGAGAGAGAGGAGCTGCAACAGATGGATGCCATCCCTGATGTAGGATTCCAAAGACTGGGCTAGTGGCTGAAGGAATTGGTCTACATAAAGAGAGAACCCACTGGCAATGCTGTCCATAGCAGCTACTATGGGGAGGCCAGGGGGGTTGGCAAGATTTTTATGTACTTTTGGTAAATGATAAAAATATGGAGTACTGTAAAATGGTTTAAGCAAAAAGGAGGCAAAGAGAGCCTTTGACACCAGGGCAGACACACTAGAGCTAAGAAAGCAAGCTCACTTTGAAGCCTCACTACATAAATATGGCAACAAAGCAGGCAAGCTTATAGCAAGGCTATGCAAAGGCCCTAACCGTCCCACACACATCACTTCTTTACGAGACAACTCAGGCACCATCAAACCAAGTTATAAAATATAAATAAAGTTATGCTACAATATTATACATCTCTTTATGCCCCTGACCCTATACAAAAACATCGCACAAAAAATTCTGGATAACCTACAACTACCAACAGTTTCCCCCACCCAACTCGAGACCTTAAATGCACCTATAGCTATGTTGTAAATCTCCACTGCCATCTGCCACTTAGCTCCCACCAAGGCCCCTGGCCCAGACGGGTTTACAGGGGTATTTTACAAAACCCTGCAAAACATAGCAGAGCCAACCCTCTTTAATGTCTATACCAACACATAGTCAGGGGGTCCTTACCTACCCACAGGAAACCAAGCCGTCATCAAACTACTCTCAAAAATAGGAAAGGATCCCATTGAACCGAGCTCCTATAGGCCCATATCATTATTAAATCTGGATGTCAAGAGTCTCTCAAAAATTGTGGCCACCAGATTAGCCAGTATTATACCCTCTCTGATTCATGTCGCTAAGTTGGGCTTCATTAAAGGGAGAACAGCCACATTAAATATTTGTAAAGTAATGTTGGTCCTAGAACAAGCCAAGTGCAACCCAGGGGGGGGGATAATGTCATCATCACTCTGGACGCTGAGAAAGCCTTTGATAATGTCAGCTTAGATTGGTTCTTGATGGTTCTAAGCAAAATGGGCTTCACTGGTCCCTTTAAATATCTATTAAGCTTGATGTACACATGTCCCACGGCCAGACTGGTGGTGCCAGGTCTCCTCTCTGATAAATTTCGCTTCTACAAAGGTACTAGGCAAGGTTTCCCCCTCTCGCCGCCACTTTTCAATTTGGCACTTGAACCCTTGTCCAGATATTTAACTGGTCAGGTACCATCTACAAGGGATACACATCGGTAATCATGAGCTACGTACCTCCCTATTTGCATATGATGTACTCATCTTCTCTGCAAATCCAGCCCTAGACATGACCACCATTAAAAATGCATTTGATGAGTTCAGATTATGTTCGGACTTACACATTAACTACAACAAGAGTGAAATTCTTCCCATAGGCTCCTCTCCAAACCCCCATGGATTTCTCAATCACCTTTTACCATAGCCAAATCACACATAACCTACTTAGGCATCAAGATAGGTAAACTTCCATCCTCAATATACATTTTAAACTATCTCCCTTTAGTCAAAAGAAAATATTCAGGAACTGGAAAACTGGATGGATCTGTCTCTTTCACTCTTGGGGAGATGCCACTTAGTAAAAATGGTCAGCTTTGCCCACCTACTATATCCACTACAAACAATACCACTACTCCTAAAACACAAAGACATTCAGCTGTTGAACAGAGCTATTACTAATTTTATCTGGCAAAAAAGCGACCAGGTATTGCACTAACAAAACTATATCTCCCCAGGAGCGAAGGGGACATCAGTCTCCCCAACATCAGGGCATATAATTTAGCTTGTCTTCTCAGACTAGATCTGCACTGGACTCTGCAAGCCTCATGCTACTCTTACTACAGCATGGAATCAATGATGATCTACCCCTATTCCTTATATAAGACAATTGTTATAGTGGTGCTCTCTAGTAAAGAGCGAAAAGGTACTCCCCCAGTACATATAGCGGGACTTTAAAGGCAGTACAATGAAATTATAAAAAATACATTTTATTCCAGAAACAGGAAGAACACAGAATTATAAACATGTGTCAAATCACATATATTGATAAAATCATCAAGACCAAAGTTGTTACATTCCAGAGCTGGTACATGAAAGCGGTGTGGTTCATGTGTAGAGATGGAATCCTGATGGGTAAAGGCCTGACATGTTTCGGGATGGACTACCCTTCTTCAGGGGCCAATTAGTAACCCATGTACATATTCTGAAAGACATCATATCATTATACACTGGTATTACATGCGACAGGGTTGGGGGTATGGGAACAAAGTCATGGAGGGCAACTCACCCCACACCAGAAGTAGAGGTCATACCGCATATCCAGAGCCACCTCTGAAAGGATAAGAGAGGAACAGAATCCCCATGTGATGTTAGGAGAGCAGGGAACAGGGAGACCCCCACCGGTCAGGCGCCACCCCGAGGGTTCCGGGTACCACAAGGGCTCCCTGCATATGGCAAAGCCGAAAAGCAGGAGAGACCCTCTATTGGACTGACACCACAAAGTCTGGGAATGGAGCAAAAAAAAGGGAATGAGGAACAGGGATCCAAAAATAGCCATTGGGCGATGCAACGGTGGGAGATGAGGGGGACCACCAATTGGATCCACATAATCCCCATCGTGCATAGCCATCCCGAAAAATGACCGATCATTGCACATATAAAGGATATTTAAAGAGAGTTTTTACCTGTGGGTGGATGGGTGATAGCGTGGTCAGAGCTGCTGCAGAGGCGGTGGCTACTGAATTCATTGCCACCACCTCTTTTTATCAGGGATCTTGGTGCCAAAAAGTTCAATCATGTGACCCTTCTGCGCCCATGGATGACCTCAAGGTGTCGGCGCACGACTGATGATGTCATGAAGCACACAGTGAAGTAAATCCATGAAGAGCCAGTGGTTTGCTATAGGTCTAGTCTATCACACTGGGAGTCAGCAGGAAAAGATCATGCTCACTCCCCCGGTGGGCAAATAGAAAAACGCGCACCAGAGGCATCAACGGCCAGTGAATCATATCTGAAAACAGATAGCAATGGACAAAAAAATAAATAAATAATAAAAAAAAAAAAAATGGGGGAAGCAGGGGGGAACCACATCCCAATTGTACCCAAAGGAATACTATTTTTCAATGTTCCCAATCCCGTGCGGTCAGCCAAAGAGGGTTTTCAAAATGGGCCCCCAGGGGCCTCTCTGCACGGCGCCGTCCTGGGCCAGGGCCGGGAGTGCGTCATGCAGAGAGGTCCCACTGACGCTGACAGGGAGATCAAGGTCCCCCCGAAAAAACACAGGCCCCCCGCCCAGGGGGCATGGGGGCCTGTGTGCGCCGGGCGGCAATCCACATCTTCCCCAGGGCACGCGGACAGGAGGAGCCTCCGAGATCCCGCAATCCACATCTAGGGAAGGAAATGGTAGTAAAGAAGAAAAAAGGAGAGAAAGAAAAGAAACCAAGAGAGGGGGCAATGAAGCTGCGGTCAATGAGCTTGTTCCAAATTGTATGCAATAGCATTATGAGAACAGTGTAAAGCAACATGGCAACAGAACACATCATACATTGCATCATTGTAAATATTATACAGACATTTCAAAACATTGCATTGTCACACATATAATATTAGCATATGGGTTCCCTCACATTGCATCGCTGTAAAATAAAATATGCCGTTGTAAGATGGATCTGATAAGTCCATGTTGCCTGCTGTATTTGGTGATAATTCTTAAGGTGTTGGGGTTCTCTTTTTTGGAACGATGAGGTGAGAACAAAAGCTCATGACGTGTGCGGTTGTTAGCCTTGTTGAAAGCCTTTTTAAGGCACGTTTTGGAGTAGCCCCGGAGTAGAAGTCTATCTTTTAATTTTGTGGGCAAGCTGACCACGAACGGTCTAAGATGGGCATCCATGAATTGACTGAGGTTTTCAGTGATACTCCCATTGCCAGAAATAATCGGTCTTCCGGGAGGGGAGGCCGAGTCTTTGTGGACCTTAGGGAGACTATAAAAGGTAGGTATTTTTGGGTGCTTGGTTCTAATGAAGTCCCAAGTATCCTTGTCAATGATGTCGTCGGCATATGCCTGATCTACCATAGTGTAGAATTGGGTATTGAATTTTTCAATCTTGAATTTCGAGATTGGTGCATACCATGCTCTATTATGGAGAATGTTCAAACACATCTGCTTGTATTGCTCATTGTCCATAATCACAATATTGCCCCCCTTGTCGGAAGGTTTTATCGTGAGGTCATGGCATTTTTTCAAATTGTCCAAAGCTTTCCTTTCACTCGTGGACAGATTGCCCTGATGGATAAATGG
>BLSH010129043.1:178726-193844 GCA_018402905.1 Glandirana rugosa | reverse complement strand
ACATTTCCTTTGTTTGTTGTGGGCGCTACACAATGCTTATCTCAACTCGCTTGAAGATCTTCAGGCCCAAGACGACCAAACCGACTTGAAGCCCTGTTTCAGGTCCAAGCCCAGGCCTATCTTGGGCTTGAAACAAGGCCTGGGGCTTGGGGTAACTTTAGTTACCCCTTGACACAGTTTGAAAATGATTTTAGAACAGTTATATGGCTTCTACCGTTAATTAATACTTTTCAGACCCAGTTTGAAGATGGTCCACATCCACCTCCATTTTTGCTTTTTGTATGTTTTTATTTTTTTAAAAATATTTAAAGTTATTTCCCTGTCCCCATTTCTTTGTAGGTCACTTGTTCCACCCTTACCCCTATTTCCTTCCTTTTGCAGACCTCTAGGACTTTCCAGGACTATTTTACAGCCATTTTTGTGCCTAAAAGTTCGGGTCCCCATTGATTTCAATGGGGTTCGGGGTCCGGAACAAAGTTCGGGTTCTATCCGGACCCGAACCTGGACTTTGTCCCGAAGTTCAGCCAAACCAGCAGAACCCGGACTTCTAGAAGTTCGCTCAACTCTATTCGTAACACATCGCGGGTGTTGTTTGTTTCCTTTACAAACACTTCACAGCTGATCCAGCTACACTCCCCTGATTCATCTCTTGGGATCTTGTGTGATTTGGACCATGGACTGTGTTCTCATGTTTTAAAAAGCAATTACATGAAATAAGTGCATCTCTTATTTAGCGCTGCCTTGCCATTTATGTTCTTCTTGCATGTATGGTATTTGAATTATGTTGCCTTAGTATATATAGGCAGCAGCTTGTGATCATCTATTTTTTTATTTTCCTGGTGCAGGGGTAGTAGGTATTGGGAAGGGCTACATTGCACACAGTATATACCAATAATACCAACTCTTTGCATCTCATAACAAAACTCTGCGGCTAACACCAAAAGAATGCTGGAGAGAAAAACAACTGGAAGTACTCCACCGTGCTTATATACCCTTTCTATCAGAGAAGAATAATCCTCAATCCGCAACCTGCCCTTTATGCCACCAACCAAGACCTTCTTTACCCCACCGTTTCTGGTCATGCAATTGCATCTCCGCCTTTTGGCACCAAGTCATGTTATTCATTCAAGGAGTCACTTTACTGCAACTCCCTAAAGATGCCTTGCTCCTCATCTTCAGACACTGGGACAAGCAACTTCTGACACGGTCCTCTAACACCAACTCTCAACACAGCCTGGGCACTGCTCTGCCTCCCACTGGCCCGGAGATCCATCTTAAAAACCTGGACCTCCCTCTACTGTCCAAACATATCACAGGTCAAACAGGAACTTCTTATGTTACTCTGCAAGAACAAAATCAATACTGATTTCAATCACAAAACCTCCAGTGAATGCTTCTACTTACGATGGTGGGCCTTCGTGGAATCAACACTATCTCCTGAGGAACTCGAGACCTTTGAGACTTCCTTTTTGTACTATAAAGGCTTTCCAACACACCTCGAAAAGGATGATATACTCTCAACAGTACCCTATCCTGGTAGGCATTAGGACACAGAACGTCACAACTGTCTTTTCTACTACAGCATCAACAAACTCTGTTTTAATCTAACCTATGACTGCTATTATAGACTCAAGTGCCATCCATATTGTAACAGGTGTACCCCCCACCTTTCTTTCTTTCTTCCCCTCTTTCTGCATAATTTAGTTACCCATCAAATAGATCCATCCATTTATCTGACTTATCATTTTCTCTTCTATGTGAGATATTATTTTCTATATTGTTCAGGTTTGTATACTTTTTGTAAACACCATCTTTTTGAAAATGTACAAACCGGGTGATATGTGAAGTTCCATGTTGTCTTTCACAAGTTCTCTATCATGCTACATCTTTCAATAAAATCGATAAAAAAAAAAAAAAGAGACATGATTTCAATATATAAATACCTAAATGGTGATTCTAGCATAGACAGAAAACTATTCAGTCTCATGTTGCTTAACCACTTGCTTACTGGGCACTTAAACCCCCCTCCTGCCCAGACCAATATTGGCTTTTGGCTCTGGTGCATTTTGAATGACAATTTCGCGATCATGCAACGCTGTACCCAAACAAAATTTTTATCATTTTTTTCCCACAAATAGAGCTTTCTTTTGGTGGTATTTGATCACCTCTGTGGTTTTTATTTTTTGCGCTATAAGCAAACAAAGAGCAACGATTTTGAAGAAAGAACAATATTTTTTATTTTATTCTTCTACATATTTTTGGTAAAAAAAATCGCAATCTGCGTATATTGATTGGTTTGCGCAACAGTTATCGCGTCTACAAACTATGGGAATTTATTTATGGCGTTTTTTATTTATTTATTTATTTTTACTAGTAATGGCGGTGATCTTCGATTTTTATCAGGACTGCGATATTGCAGCGGACATGTCGGACATTTTTGACACTTTTTTGGGACCAATGACATTTATACAGTGATCAAAAATGTAAATATCAACTGATTACTGTATAAATGTCATTGGCAGCAAAGGGGTTAACACTAAGGGGGCACTGAAGGGGTTAACTGTGTTCCCTGGGTGTGTTCTAACTGTATGGGGGCTGGGCTGGCGGGGACATAACAGATCTAACTGATCCCGATCACAGGGATCAGTAGATCTGTTATGTCCCCCTTCACAGAACGGAGAACCGTCGTGTTTACATCGGCGGTTCCCCGTTCTGCTGCTCTTACAGGTGATCATGGGTCTCCGGCGGACATCGAGTCCGCCCGACCTGCGGGCATGCCCATGCAAGGAGCGCGTAAAAGGGCGGATGTCCATGGACATCCCCCTGGCAATTCAGATCCACCCTGTAGCCATCTTTCGGCTATAACGCGGATCTGGACTGGTTAAAAAGACACCTGTTCACTCAATAAAGTTGGACAAGAAGAAGTTAAACCTTATACTGTGTAAGGGTCCGTTAGAGTTAGAGGGGTATGGATGTAGAACTCCCTTCCACAATCAGTGGTGTCAGCGGGAAGTGTTGATAATTTCAAAAAACTTTTAGATAGGCATCTTATTGAACACAATTTACAGGGGTATGGGAAGTGGTAGAGACATAATACATAAACACGCCCACGCCAACACAGGTTGAACTGGATGGACTAGTGCCTTTATTCAACCTTACCAACCATGGGATAAAGGTCCAGCTACTGACAATATTACTTGCATGGAAACTGACACAATGGGGTTGAGTTACTAAAGGCAAATAAGCTGTTCAATTTGCAAGGGAAATTTTCACTTTGTAATGTAAATTTATTTTAGCTTAGTAAACTCAGTTTTGCAAAGAAAATGCAATTACATACAAGTAAAATAAATAAAACAGTTAAAACATGAGTCATGGGAGTCTGCAGAGCCTTTCTTATTGACTTAGCTAAGGGAAAAACTCCCTTATAAAGTGAAAACATCCCTGTCAAGAGCATATTTGCCTTTAATAAATAATTTTTTTCCCCTGCAAATATAAGTTGTTCCCTGATTGGATGAGGTGAAGATATAATATCACCACCCTTACTTTCCACTTCCTCCAATGCTAATTTTTTTTTTTAAATAGCTATTTGTGGGGAGCAACTATTTCAAACTCTTCCTGCCCATGCTATAGCCATAAGCCACAATTCTGGGATGGTGTCCATGGATGTCCTCCCAGAACTCCACCTCTAGGGGTTATAAAATCATGAGTGGAATATCAAATCAGACCAGGAAAATATGTCATAAACTGAATTTTAAATTAGGAAAGAATCATTAAGATGAAAACACATTATTGGTTACCCTCAGAAGCAAGATGTTGATAAATCGCTAAAGATAGAGATGGCCTTAAGATGGCAGCTGACCAAACCCTCAAGATGGCTACTGATGGGTGGAAATACAAATGGAGGATCTGGATGAGGTGAAGATAAGGAGGGAGGCAGATCTGATGATGAGGTTGAATGAAGAGAACCCTCAAGGTGGATTGATATGAATAAAGATGGAGCCGACCTTCAAGATAGAGCAGTCAAGAGAGTCAATCTGATCCTGTCTATTTCTGAGCCCCCCATTTTTATCTTCCCAAAAACTGTCTTAATTTCTAAACAAAGGGCCAGTTTACTGTCGTTCAGACTTTGGGGGGGGGGCCGGATTGTGGCCAGTCAGAATTTTCAGGCATCAGTGGGCATAAACAGTGCCCCATCTTTGATACTAGGAGGAGGAATAGTGCCCCATTGTTGGTGCCAGTGTCATGAATTATGCCCCATTTTTGGTGTCAGAAGGCAGAATAGTGTCTCATATGAGTGGGATGAATATTACCCAAAGAGCCAAATAAAGACAGGCAAGGGCCGCAGTTTGGAGACCCCTGTCCTAGACAATAGCTTAACTTTGAGACTAGAAAATCTCTATACTATTTTTTCTGGGATGAGAGTGAATTTATTTGATTCAAACTTCATGGGATAAACCAATTTTATCCTTATATTAATCTCGAAGTGTTAATGTATTTAGAGGGTGGATAATCATATCCCTCCAAGGTATTTGTGACATTTACTGTATGATTTTTAATCTTTGGTACAATAGTATCCTAAGCACGAAACCTTAGCCAAAGAGATGTAATTTATCCAGCGATCCACAATAAAATGTTAATTATACTCCTAAAATATTTTGTACTTACACTTTTACCATCTGACCTCTTGAGAATGTATAGATTATGAAAGACACAAATTTCCTGTGACAATGAGTACAGGGAAAAACATTTGGTGATGTAACTTGGGGCAGAATTGTGAATGGCTTTGAATGTTATGGTTAGTATTTTGAATTTTATTTGTTGGGCAATGGGAAACGAGTGGAGGGATTGGCAAAGAGTGGCGGACACTGAACGGCTGGTAAGGTGGATGAGTCTGGCAGCAGCATTCATGATAGACTGAAGAGGGGAAAGCTTGTGGAGAGGTAGGCCAATCAGAAGAGAGTTACAATAGTCAAGGCGAGAGATAACAAGGGAGTGAATAAGTTGCTCAGTGGTGTCAACGTTTAGAAAGGGGCGTAATTTGGAGATGTTTCGGAGGTGAAGTCTGCAGGATTTGGACAGTGATTGGATTTGGGGCTGAAAGGACAGGTCTACAAATGAAAGAATACACTTAAAGTGGAGGTCCGTCGCCCGCCGCCCCTTTAAAAATGAAAAGTCAGCAGCTACACATACAGTAGCTGCTGACTTTTAACATTAGGGCACTTACCTGTCCTGGAGTCCAGAGATGTCAGCACCGCCGCCGGTCTTTGGATCGGCTGGTCAGGTGCAGCCGCGTCCATTGCGGGTAAGAGAACCCGGCAGTGGAGCCTTTCGGTTTCACGCCGGGCCCCTACTGCGCATGTGCGAGCTGCCACTGCGCTTTCTCACTGGCTGGCAGCGGAGGAGGAGGGAGCTGGGCTGCTGACATCAGCGGCCATGGCCCGGGCTACCAAACGTGGGGAAAAGGACACCTATCCTCTCCCCCCCGAAAGGTGCCAAATGTGACACTGAGGGGGGGGGGGGGATCCGATGAGCGGAAGTTCTACTTTTGGATGGAACTCCACTTTAAATAAAAGTCTTGTCTACTTCAGCTGGGTAAATTAACACTTGTTGGTTTCTGAAGGTCTTGTAAACATGATGCAAGAGGAGTTTTATTTGTCTTGTCCCACAGAGAATGACTATATCCAAATGTCTGATACAATCTCAGTAGTTTACCCAGTATTGTCCCTTTTTTAGGGGTATTTACTTATTAAACTCAACTCATTGTTTTGCATTATTTGTACTTAGCAGTATCTCTTTGTTTCGACAAATATTCCCTCAAAGTTCTTTTAGCTCTGAGCTTGGGAACCATTAATGTGACTCTGGATTTTGGCTTATCTGAAATCTAAACCAATTTTCTTCAAAACCAGGCCTTAGCCCTGGTTCACATTGGTGCGTTTTGGCATGCGATTTGACATGTCAAATCGCATGCCAAATCGGCAGCAATTGCTAGCAATGGCACCGTCCTAATCGGTGCAACGCTGCATTTGCGGCGCCGCACTGATTTCCAAAAGTAGTTTCTGTATTGCTTTTGGTGATTTCAGGTGCGATTTCCATTGACATCTGTGCAGCTACCCGCACAGATGTCTCTCGCATGATTGCATTTCCGCACCAATGTGAACCTAAGCTTATAGTTTAAAAATTATATAACCATATGTCATAATTTTAATTCAGACTCGGACAATATATTCCAAAAATATTCTTGAATATGCATGCTAAGTGGCATTTAATAAGATTTATAAACTTAGATTTAAAAAAATGATGTGTTAGTTCTAAAAAAAGTTTTCTTTACTTAGAAAAATGGCATATTACTCTTGTGTATTACACAAAGAAAAAAGCATTCCTCTGTATTGTGGTGAATTTCAATAAATTACAATATTCATTTTTTTTCCAGGGACAATGTTGCTATTGAAATCCCAAAGGACTTTGAATCCATTGATGTGTATTCATGTACAGGTGAGCAATCCTTCAAATTTTACAAACAAATCTTTGAAATTACATTTTTAATAATTGCATTTGGTTTCAGAGGACATCGGGCATAATCCTGCTGTGACTTAGGGTGTATCTTTTTTTTTTACCCAACACCCTCTATTTTGTCTCCACCTGTCCCCTAATATGGATGACAAGGAGACACAAAAAGCTACAGAATCTGTATCCTTGTACAGTATCCCCAGTGTCCATAGTACTTGCAATTGTCATGACCATGGGTGGGTCTTAAAGGCAATCAGTCATGTTTGGGCTTATCCAAGAGACTGAACACTTATGTGAATTGGATGTGGGTTTCTCCAAATAATTCTTCAAATACATTAATTATACAGATTTACCTATGAACTATTTATATTAACTCCCTTATTTAGCTTTAGTATGTCTGAGGATGAGATAATAGTCAGATGTAAGAGGCCACCTAGAATCTTACAGGTAATGACCTGTCAACAAACTAACAACACCTGTCTTTTTTCCAGCTCCTAGGTAAGCATAACACAGATCCATGTGGTTCTCTACATTCCTCTAAACCAGTGGTTCTCAACCCTGTCCTCAAGTACCCCCAACAGGCCATGTTTGCAGGTTTTCCTTTATCTTGCACAGGTGCTTTAAATCAAAATCAATGGCTTGGCATTTTGGACAGCTATTTTATCTAATAGAAATTCCCAAAGCATGGCCTGTTGGGGGTACTTGAGGACAGGGTTGAGTACCACTGTTCTGAACTACAGAGCTCTGATATTTATTTGCTGGTATGCACACTCAGGATACAATAGAGGGTTGATTTACTAAAACTGGAGAGTGCAAAATCTGGTGCAGCTGTGCATGGTAGCCAATCAGCTTCTAACTTCAGCTTGTTCAATTAAGCTTTGGCACAAAAACCTTGAAGCTTATTGGTTTCTATGCAGAGCTGCACCAGATTTTGCACTCTCCAGCTTCAGTAAATCAACCCTATATGCTATAAGCATGAAGTCAGGCAATTGGCAGAACAGTAACGCTAAAGCTAACCATACATGCTAAAATTGGTTAGTGCAAATGCTGTACATATTCACTGTTAGATTGAACTGTGTTGTGCAAGTGCCTGCTTAAAGCCGGTCATAGATGGATCACAATTCGGCTCGTTCAGCAGCAATTTCAGTGCAACAAGCCTGTTGGATTGTTTTCGTATGGCCAGTGCCACAAGCTATAGCCGGCAGCAGTGGAGTCAGAATAGCTGGCGGATTGAAGAAAAGAAAATTATTCCATTCCCCGCAGTCATTGTTGACAGGGGAATCAAGCGATTATCATTCCTTCAACCCATGGTTTGTTCCCGCAACTACTGTACCTCTTTAGGACTCTACCCATTCCAGTGCCCAAATCCTTCTTCTCCCAGGCACATCTTAAATAGATACTTATGGCAGGGGAAAAAAGCACTATGTGCTTTTAGTAAACTTATTAAACATAGGAAAGTAGGAGGGATAGGTCATACCCACATAAAGGACTATTATACTGCCACTGTTCTGGCTCAGCTTAGGGAGTGGTTCGCCCAGGAGCCCGCCACACTTTGGGGTGAATTGGAACACCACCCAATTACTGGGGACAGCCTCTACAATTTCCTTATTACTAGTCACCTTACCCCTCATCTACAATTCACCACGACCCCTACTATGCAAACATCTTTAGAAGCTTAGCCCAGTCTACTTAAAAACCTACCTACTAAAGGTACCACATTACCCCTAAAATGTTTCCAGTTTCAGCTGTCTCGCTCCTGATACCTGGAGTGTCTTTCAACAACTGGAGCTCTAATGTAGCTCTTTTGTTGGAATATTTATGTATGTGGGACCAGCACTCAAAACATTTAGATCACTTCAGTTAGAATATGCCATCCCCCCAGGTGGAGCAGTATAAGTATATCCAACTAGTCCACTTACTAAAATATCTCCAGAACTTAAAAACATACCTTTTCTGGCAAATTGCCCAATACTAGACCAAAGACCAAAGGCATATCACTATTTTACACATATCTACAAAACAAACAAGAATTTTCCAAATTCCTCCATATAAAGGCATGGGAAACAGACCTCAAGGCAGAGTATACAGAGGAACAGTGGGTAAAAGCTTTCAATACAACTTACACATCTACTAGGTGTGCTACGTATGGGAAATCCACCAAAAAATAATGCTACGCTGGAACCTCACGCCTTATCGTATATCTAAATTTACTTCTGAGGTCTCCTCTGATTGCTGGTGGCAGTGCAGAGAACCAGGGACTCTTCTGCATCTGTTATGGTCTTGTCCACGCATTACATCCTACTGGTCACATGTATTCTCTATCATATAAAATACACTAGGAATTCATATACCACCACCCCCTGGCATGGCACTACTCTCCCTAGGAATAGACACTATTCCCCCAGCTTTACGAATGGTGACATCCCACATGGTATTAGCAGCTTGGCTATGTCTATTCTGATACTGGAAGAATATCCTAGCCCCCAAGCTAAAAGAAACCCTACAAATGATAAATACCCACTGTGCACACAAAATCCTTCTTGCATACAGTACAGGTAATCACTTGAACGTAACTAAAAGCTGGAATCCTTGGCAAAAGTGGTACTCGACACTTAATGATTTTAGCGAGGGCAGTGATACCCAACCAACTATACGACTGTGAATATGTATGTTAAAATGTTACATCAATGTTAGTTAAATTGTTCTCATAGTTCTCTTTAATATGTACTGTTCTATATATGTGAATTAAGATATACGTAAAGATTAATGGTAGTATACAGACTACAAAATGTCAAGTGAGCGCCCTAGGACACAGCTTAACCCATAGGGGGTGTCTAGAGAGGCTCCTTGCCACTTATACCTAATCAGGTACAAATGTTTAAAAAACGCTATATATTATTTTATACTCTATATTTGTTTATGTAACCATCAAAGTAACCTTCTTAGAATGTATATTAGACGGTTTCACTATGCTTTGTGTATTTTCTAACCTTTTGTATATTCTCAAAACTTAAAAAATTAAAAATGGCCTGGCCATTAAGGGGGTAATACCTTCCGGGGCTGAAGTAGTTAACCACTTGCCGACTGGCCGCCGTCGTTATACGGTGACAGGTTGGCTTGTTCCCACAAATTGCCGTAGCTGTATGGTGGTCACGGGACTGCGCACGCTTACTGGCTAGCGGGGGGAGCTAATCAGCTCATGGGGTGGACTGGATGTCCACCGGCCACCCGCGATCGCTCCCGAGAAACTGCAGAATGGGGATCTGTGTATGTAAACAAACAGATTCCTGTTCTGATAGGGGAGTTGAATGGCAGTGTTTGGGAACAGAGATCTCTCTCCTCCCCCAGTCATCCCAGCCCCCATACAGTTAGAAACACCACAGAGGGAACATATTTAACCCCTTGATCGGCCCTAGTGTTAACACCTTCCCTGCCAGTGACATTTATACAGTAATCAGTGGCTATTTTTAGCTCTGATTGCTCTATAAATGTCAGTGGTCCCAAAAATGTTTTAAAAATGTCCGATCTGTTCTCGGCAAAATTGCAGATCGCCACCATTACTGGTACAAAAAAATGAATAAATAAAAATGCCATAAATCTATTCCCATTGTTTGTAGATGCGATAACTTTTGCGCAAACCAATCAATATATGCTTATTGGGAATTTTTTTAACCAAAAATATGTAGAAGAATACATATCGGCCTAAACTGAGGAAGAAATTCTTTTTTTTTTGCATTTTTTTGGATATGTATTATAGCAAAAAGTAAAAATTGTCGCTCTATTGGTTTATAGCGCAAAAAATAAAAAATGCAAAGGTGATCAGATACCATGAAAAGAAAGCTCTATTCATGGGGAAAAAAGGATGTCAATTTTGTTTGGGTACAACGTTGCACGACTGCACAATTGTCAGTTAAATCGATGCAGTGCCGTATCGCAAAAAGTGCTCTGGTCAGGGAGGGGGTAAATCCTTACGGGGCTGAAGTGGTTAATAAATACCACACTATATTGGCTTTTTATCTTGTTTGCCTGGTGGTTTTGCTTACTGGGAGGTTGGAACAGTTCCTCCGGCGGAAGAATCCTGATTGAGGAGGAGGAATACGTTTTACCTACATCTTCATTTACCTTGATGAGATATGCTTTGATACCTGGAGTGACGGTGAGTGTGCACTCAGTAAGGGTGGCAAAGTTTGTTTGTTTTCTCACATATGAACTGAGTCCAGTGTGTTTTCACAGTCATGTGGTGTTGATTATTTTTTTAAGAAAAAAATGACTACACTATATTTGTTTATATTTTACTTTTGAGCATCATGCAATATTGTTGTGCTGGCTGGAATTTTATTGGAATGAAAAGGATGGACTGGGGACTTGATAACTGTTAATGAAGGCATTTATGCTGGGTCCTAGTGTGACACAGCATATATTTCTGGGGAGTGGCCATCTCCTCTGTTTGGGATCCCAAAACCTGTGACGTTATATGCCTTTCCAGCCAACATCATAACAGACTATATTACAACATAGTGGAATTGATGTTCAGAGTGGAACTGTTTATTATTTAGCATTTTTTATTTTTATTTTGGAAGTGCTGCAATTTTATTTTTATTATTATTAATAATAAACTTAATTTTATATAGCCCCTTTAACCACTTCAATACTGGGCACTTTCAAACCCTTACTTTCCAGACCAATTTTCAGTTTTCAGTGCTGTCGCACTTTGAATGAAAACTGTGCGGTCATGCAACACTGTACCCAAATTACATTTTTATCATTTTTTTCACACAAATAGTGCTTTCTTTTGGTGGTATTTAATCACTACTGAGGTTTTTATTTTTTATGCTACAAATGAAAAAAGACCGAACATTTTTAAAAAAAATGCATTTTCTTAGTTTCTTTTAAAAAAAATGTTGCAAATAAGTAATTTCTCTTAATAAATTTTGACCAAAAATGATACTGCTACATTTCTTTGGTAAAAATAACCCAAATGGGGGTTTATTTGGTGTTGGTGGTGATGGGGGATAGACAGATGTTTTGTGCACTGTGACAGATGTGATGGAGGCAGACAGATGTTTTGGGCACTGGTACAGAAGTGATGGGGGACAGACAGATGTTTTGGGGACTGTGACAGGTGTGATGGGGGACAGACAGATGTGTTGTGCACTGTGACAGATGTGACAGGGACATACAGATGTTTTGGGGACTGTGACAGATGTGATGAGGGACAGACAGATGTTTTGGGGACTGTGACAGATGTGATGGGGGACAGACAGATGTTTTGTGCACTGTGACAGATGTGATGGAGGCAGACAGATGTTTTGTGCACTGTGACAGATGTGATGGGGGACAGACAGATGTTTTGGGGACTGTGACAGATGTTTTATGGGGACACTGACATGTGCATGGGGACAAGGGTATCAGTGGTGCTTGGTGTACTATTTGAGGTGGAATCTGTGACAGCTCTCTGTATAAAATCTTCCTCACACAGAAAGCTGTCACAGAGCTGCAGATTCCACCCGCACTGAGCTCTCACTGAGCTTGGCGGGTAGAGAACTGTCACAGAGACACGTGTCTCTGTTTACATTGTGATGGCTGTGATTGGACACAGGATCGAGCTGCAGCGCTTGTTCTGAGGGACGTTCCACTCAGAATGGTAAGGCACCCACCCGGTCGTATATGTACAGTGGCCGGGTGGGAGGTGGTTAAAGGTGGCTTCTCAAAGCGCTTTACAAGGAAAACACAAGATTAATAAAAGATCCTGACTGACTCCCTGCAACTGTGCAGCACTCTAAAATCCCTCCTTTTGCTACTGCTAGAAGGTAGAGAGATTTGCCTCATGGTTTTCAGCTGTGAGGCTTCTGACTTCTGTTCTTAAAGCTATCTCATTATTAATATTATACAGGATTTATATAGTGCCAACAGTTTGTGGAGCACTTTAGAACGTTAGGGCAGACAGTACAATTACAACACAATTCAATACAGGAGGAATAAGAGGGCCCTGCTCATTAGAGCTTACAATCTAAAAGTAAGGGTCAAGTGATACAAAATGTAATAACTGTGAAGGGTGAGCTGATGAAGAAAATGAAAGTACGGTAGTTAGATGGAGTGTTAGAAAATGAACGTTTTTTGCATCTGTGCACTGCTGCGTGTGCCTGTGCGTGATGTGCGTGCGCCAATAGCGCCAGAATGGTCTATTTAAGCAAGCAACGCCCTGCAGCAGATGCTGTCCTTTCTACAGCGTTACCCGTGCCTACAGTAGTGTGTTTTCCTGAAGTCTCCTGTTCCTGTGACCCCGGCTTGTCTCCTGTTCCTGTTGTCTTCTGCCTACATTGACCCCGGCTTGCCTATGACCACTCTTCTGTCTCATCCATGTGTACCTCGCTGCCAGCCTGTTGACGACCCAGCCTGCACCTGACCACGCTCTTGCCTGCCCCACTTGTACCTCACTGCCCGCCTGTTGCCAACCCGGACTAAACCACTACGCTATCTACTCACCCAAGCCCTTGTGCCTCCCTGTACTCTTGAGCTCCCTGTCTGCACTACCAGGGGTTCCGGAATCAGGGTCGTAAGAGAGGTTGCTCCCTGCATAAGTCAGACTCCACCACCAGGTGCGTGACATGGAGGCAGGACAGGCTTCTCTGAAGAGAAAAGTTTTAAGGGATCACCTAAGAGTGGACAGACTTGGAGATAGTCAGACAGATTGGGATAGGGAATTACAAAGGATGGGAGAGGCTCAGGAGAAGTCCTGAAGGCGAGAATGGGAGGAGGTGATGAGGGAGCTAAAGAGCAGGAGACCTTGGGAGGAAAGAAGAGGACGATTTGGTTGATATTTTGAGACTAGGTTAGTGATGTAGCTGGGACAGAGTTGTGGATGGCTTTGTAAGTTATTGTTAGTATTTTGAATTTAATTTGTTGGGTGAGTTGAAGCCAATGGAGGGATTGGCAGAGAGGGGCAGCAGACGCTGAGCGGTTTGTAAGGTGGATGAGTCTGGCAGCAGCATTCATGATGGACTGAAGTGGGGATAGTCTATTTAAAGGTAAGCCAATAAGGAGGGAGTTGCAGTAGTCAAGGTGAGAGATAACCAGGGAGTGAATCAGGAGCTTTGTGGTTTCATTGTTTAGGAAGGGACGTATCTTAGTGATGCGTGAGGAGACAGATGGAGTGAGTTGAGGGGTGGAGAGATAGATTTGTATCTTATGGTCCCCCAGCTATGAGACTTTAAACTAGTCTGAAGCTCTCTCATGGTCCTCAGCTATGAGATTTTAAACTAATTTGAAATAACCTCAGGGGTCCCAGCTGTGAGAGCTAAACTGTGACTGAGAGAAAAGGGTTCTCTACTTAATGTGCTGAGCATTTTGGAGTATCCCATGTCCCAACCCCTCTCCTGTTTTCAATTCTTGTGGCAATAAAATACATAAAGGCAACCCCTAGATTGTTCATTTGGAACCAGAGTGAATGGGCTGTTGTCTGAGTGACTAGCGGCCCCTGCATTGTTTGGAAAGGAACTAGTTACAATTCTGCAGCCCCCTACGGTGAACCATCATATTTGAAATTGTTAGGCTTTATTCCTATTGCACTAAATCAGAACTTAAAGAAGTCCTGTCTCTTTGAAGCGTGCTACTATATTTTTAGCCTCTGGCATGACAGCATGTATTACACACATTTCTTAAAAGTCCAAATTGTTATAATGTTACAGACAATAGTGTGGGTTTTTGTTGAAAAACACATAGGTGACAGCAATTTTGTGTACAGAGTTACCTGTAGAGTTAACCATCACTCTATCAGCTGGTACTTAGATTATTGTCTCATAGGCTGGAAAATCTCGAGGTGAGACCAAGAGTGCCACTGTCACATAATGGTGACAGCAGCAAGTTAGAGACACTGCTGTTGCTACAGCAAAAGATTGTGCAAGCAGATTGTAAGGTGTACACTATATTGCCAAAAGTATTGGGAGACCTGCCTTTACACGCACATGAACTTTAAAGGCATCCCAGTCTTAGTCCGTAGGGCTCAATATTGCGTAGGCCCACCCTTTGCAGCTATAACAGCTTCAACTCTTCTGGGAAGGCTGTCCACAAGGTTTAGGAGTGTGTCTATGGGAATGTTTGACAATTCTTTCAGAAGCGCATTTGTGAGGCCAGGCACTGATGTTGGACAAGAAGGCCTGGCTCGCAGTCTCTGCTCTAAATCATCCCAAGGTGTTCTATTGGGTTGAGACCAGGACTCTGTGCAGGCCAGTCAAGTTCCTCTACCCCAAACCCCATGTCCAACATCAGTGGTACAGTGCCTGACCTCATAAATGCGCTTCTGGAAGAATGGTCAAACATTCCCATAGACACACTCCTAAATCTTGTGGACAGCCCTCCCAGAAGAGTTTAAGTTGTTATAGCTGCAAAAGGTGAGCCAACTCAATATTGAACCCTACGGACTAGGACTGGAATGCCATCAAATTTCATGTGTGTGTAAATATAGTGTATCTCTACTAACTTTTTACATAGTTACATAGTTAGTCAGGTTGAAAAAAGACACAAGTCCATCCAGTTCAACCAAAAAAAAAACAAAAACAAAAAAAAACACATTCATATATATATACATATACACACATACACAAAACTGGTA
>BLSH010129043.1:158063-178716 GCA_018402905.1 Glandirana rugosa | reverse complement strand
TAAAGTAGATGTTTATACCTTTCCAAAGAAGTGTCATTCTCGACACCTTTACACCTTATCTGAGGGAGGTCTCCACCAAAACCGGTCGTGCCAACTAACGAAATTTTTTCCGGACCTAAGAAAGGAATTACATTTATTATATTGACCCATGACTGTAAAAATTCATTTCAACTAGGTCCCACTTAGGCTAACGGAGAGCCCCTTAGTCCTTCCTTAAAAAAGGGGGCAATATCGTTTAACCTAAGTACGAAAAAAGAATCCAGGCCTTTTTTAAAGCAATCAACCGTGCTGGCCAAAACCACCTCTGGAGGGAGTCTATTCCACATTTCCACAGCTCTTACTGTGAAGAAACCTTTCCATATTTGTAGATGAAATCTTTTTTGCTCTAGACGTAAAGAGTGCCCCCTTGTCCTTTGTGAGGACCTTAACGTAAATAACTCAACACCAAGCTCACTATGTGGACCACTTATATACTTGTACATGTTGATCATATCCCCCCTTAATCTCCTCTTCTCAAGAGAGAATAAATTCAGATCCTCTAATCTTTCCTCATAGCTGAGCACCTCCATGCCTCTTATTAGTTTGGTTGCCCTTCTCTGCACTTTCTCCAGTTCCCCGATATCCTTTTTGAGAACTGGGGCCCAAAACTGAACTGCATATTCCAGATGAATTCTTACTAATGATTTGTACAGGGGCAAAATAATGTCTCTATCTCTGGAGTCCATACCTCTCTTAATACAAGAAAGGATTTTGCTTGCTTTGGAAACCGCAGCTTGGCATTGCATGCCATTATTAAGCTTATGATCTACCAACACCCCCAGATCCTTCTCCACTATAGATTCCCCCAGTTGTACTCCCCCTAGTATATACGATGCATGAATATTCTTAGCCCCCAAGTGCATAACTTTACATTTATCAACATTAAAGCTCATTTGCCACATAGTCGCCCAATTAGACAGTGCATTGAGGTCGGCTTGTAAGTTGGAGACATCCTGCAAGGAAGTGATTCCACTGCATAGCTTTGTGTCATCTGCTAACACTGAAATTGTACTTTTAATCCCAGACCCTATATCATTATAAATATATTGAAATGTAAGGGTCCCAACACTGAACCTTGGGGTACACCACTGATAACCTTACACCATTCAGAATAAGAATCATTAACCACTACTCTCTGAATTCGGTCTTTTGGCCAGTTTTCTATCCATTTACAAATTGATCTTTCTTTTTTTACATCTAGACTCTGTAATGTTTGCCCACTCTTCTTTGCAGAACTGCTCAAGTTCGGTTAAATTTGATGGTGACTGTTTATGGACTGCAGTCTTCAAGTCTTTCCACAGATTTTTAATGGGGTTTAAGTCTGGGCTCTGACTAGGCCATGCAAGGACATTCACATTTCTCTTCTTCATCCACTGTATTTTGCTGTGTGCTTTGGGTCATTCACATGTTGGAAGGTATACATTCTTCCCATTGACAACTTTTCTGGCAGAGGGCAGCAGAGTTTCCTCCAGAATTTGACGGTATTTTGCCCCATCCATTTTTCCTTCTATACTGACAAGTGCTCCAGTCCATGCTGCAGAGAAACACCCCTATAACAGGATATTACTACCTCCGTGCTTTACTGTAGGAATGGTGTTATTTGGATGGTGAGCTGTATTGGATTTCCGCCAAACATATTGTTTGGATTGAGGCCAAATAATTACATTTTAGTCTCATTTAACCATAACATCCTTTTCCATGAAGCCTCAGAATTGTCAAGGTGGGTTTTGGCAAAGCTCAGTCCTAACTGCATATGGCCTTTCTTCTTGCAACCCTCCCATACAAGACATATTTGTGGAGAATTTGTGATATTGTTGTCACATGCACACAATGACCACTCTGTCATAAATTCCTGCAACTGCTTTAGAGTTGCTGTAGGCCTTTTGGTAGCACCTGTGACCAGTTTCCTCCTGGCTCTTTCATCCAGTTTGGAGCGATGTCCTGATCCAGGGAGGGTCTGTGTCGTACCAAATGCCTTCCACTTCTTAATAATAGATTTTAATGTGCTTCTAGACATTGATAAAGACTTTTAAAATTCTTTTTAGCCATCTTCTGACTTGTGCATGTCCACAACTTTATCCCGGGGGATCTTTTGAAAGTGCCTTGCCACCCATAGTTGATTGTTTGCTTCAGTTTCACTACCAGGGACTGAAATGCTCCAAGAAAGCTCTTTTCATGCTGAGCTAATCAAAATGACCACAGCTGATCACAGTTGAAAGTCAAATGGCTTTGTGTGCCATGGAGAGGGTGACTAGCTACACCTGATTGAGTTTACAAGTCATTTTTAGGAGGGGGTGATCCTTTTTCTAACTCTAAGTTATTCTGCTGTTGCTTTTTTCTCACAGGTTGGTGTTATATCTTCCACTGGGATGTTATAAGATGAAAATACAGCTGGATTAAAAAATAAAACTGTGTCTGTCTTCATTTCAGGCTGCAAAGCAACAGCATGTGATTGTTTTAAAGGGTAGTGATTCTTTTCTATACCCACTGTATATGTAGATGGTATTGTGTCTGTACTCTTCCCCGTGTTGATAATTAATACTTCTCTTTCCAGGATACACCTGGCAGATATTAAAAAATACTCTAACTTTGTATTCAGTACAAATTATAATATGTACAGTGCATACAGTTAGAAAACATAGTTCAATTTGCCCTAATATCACCCTTCCTAAATATGCTGCATAGCAGCACTTAAATCTGAAGAGTGAGACGCATCACTCTAGCTAATCAGGCTCTAAGGCATTAGACAATGCTATTTACCTGACAATGATAGCTTCCTGAGTGAAAAACAAAAATTGTATATCTGCACTTGGAGTAATAATAAACCAGCAGCTGTACACTAAAACCCAGATACTAGGTCCTAACAAAATGAGTAAAAATGAAGTGCAGCACTTAAACAAGTGTTATGAGACTCTATAAAGTGCTAATTAGTGTGATAAAAGTGCATATTTGATTATACAGAAATTCATGAAAAATTATTTAAACATCAAAAAATAGTCATAAAATCATAGGCACAAAATGAAATACAAGTGCAATTCAGTGTAAGAAAATGTGTGTGACTCAGAAGAAAGTCCACAAATAAAAGTCCCTATGTAGAAAATCACATAGGAGGATCTGTGCTGAGAGATGTAGACCAAACACACCCACAGGTGCAATACCAATCATATATAGATTGAAGGCTTACCAGAAACCAGTGACCACCCTTACTCACGGGAGTCAAATTGTGCTCAGTCAGATCAATAATCTGCACAGTGGAGACCCTGATATCATCTCCGATGGCCACAAGTGGTATACAGCGGAAGCCTCACAATGGACCCGGAAGCAGCATCAAAAGTTCATCAGTGATGCGCGATCCCCACATCTGAATCTGACCTGGTATCAGCCTCTTACAGTCCCTGAAGAAGCACCATAATATTGGTTCATGTGCAGGCAAGAAGCATGCTGTTGCCCCTGCCAGAAATCTAGCGAGCCCCTATTTTCTTGTTTTAGCTGACAACTTTTGTCTTTGAGGAAATCTCAAGCAGTGTTAATACATCTAGAGTACATCTGGAGTCTATAAGCCATAGCTCCCATTGTACCAAGAATTTTTTGGTATTCAGTTGTGCTTTGGCAAACATATACTCCATGGTACGGTGCTCATTCAGGGTACTGAGAATTTGTTGAAAGGTAGGGGGGTTGATGCCCTTCCAGCATCTGGCTATTGACAGTCTAGTGGCAATCAGGGAGTGCGTGATCAAAGGGTGTAGTGATGGGGGCCAAGCTTCGAGTTCTATGCCCAAAAGGGCCATCTGCAGAGTTAAAGAGAAAGCAGTGCCAGTGAGTGATCTGAGGCAGGCTTCCATGTTTGACCATATAGGTCTCACTGCGGCAAAGTCCCACCATATGTGGCGGGGGGTTCCCTCTAAGGTGCAGATCCTCCAGCACTGAGAGGACAGCATAGGGAAAAAAATGGACAACTTGGAAGGAGTATAATACCATCTGTGATATTTCTTCATAACTGTTTTCCAGTGCGTGCTGTTATTGAAAAAAGTGTGAGGTCTCTGGAGGGCTCTGTGACACAGTGTACTGGTGGCAGAGAAGTGAAAAGTTGATTCCCAGTAAGTCATATCAGAGGATTTGTAGTCAGCTTGAGGGGTGGTGTGGAGTTTGTATATGGTAGTTATTCCTTTAGCTGATGTGTTTTGAGAGTCATAATAGAGAAGAAGGTTGAGGGTAATCTGGTTTGGGGACCATTTGATTGATGATAAGGTATGGCAGATGCAGAGATGCATAAAGAAGTCTTTGTTTGGGATGTTGAGTTTTGTAGATAGGTTTTGGAAGGTATCAAGCCCTTGTGGAGTATATAAACATCCAATACTGCGCGCACCACCTTTGATCCAGTGTCATAGGGGTTGGTCTGGAGTAAGCAGTTCTATGGAGTTTAGTGGGAGGTGCAGTAGGGTTTGCAGAGATAAGCCTAAGTTCAGTGGCAGAACAGACTGCCATACTCTGAGGGCTGCATTGATGGCGGCTAGATAGAATCTGGAGGGGGGGGGGCAGTAATGTAACCAGGAGGCACCTAGAACTTGACAGAGGTCCTGAGAAAGTACTTGCCGCCCAATTTGCTGCCAGGTGGATGTGGAATGAGGTACCCACCAGTCTTTAGCTTGGTCCAAGATAACCACTTTGTAGTATGTTTTAACATCTGGAGCTCCCATGCCACCCCTCTTGGATGACAAAACTGAAGAAATGACACTTTGCTGCAATGTAAAGTAGTGAGTGTACAGCTTGTATAACAGTGTAAATTAGCTGTCCCCTCAAATTAACTCAACACGCAGCCATTAATGTCTAAACCACTGGCAACAAAAGTGAGTACACCCTTAAGTGAAAATGTCCAAATTTGGTCCAATTAGCCATTTTCTCTCCCTGGTGTCATGGGACTGGGGAGCAGGAGTGTCAAATTTGGTGTTACCATTCTCACTCTCTCATACTGGTCACTGGAAGTTCAACATGGCACCTCATGGCAAAGAACTCTCAAAAAATATTGACACTTTGAGTCCAATTTGGACGTTTTCACTGAGGTGTATTCACTTTTGTTGCCAGTGGTTTAGACATTAATGGCTGTGTATTGAGTTATTTTGAGGGGACATAAAATTTACACTGCTATACAAGCTGTACACTCACTACTTTACATTGCAAAGTGTCATTTCTTCGGTGTTGTCACATGAAAAGATATTATAAAATATTTACAAAAATGTAACGGGTGTACTCACTTTTGTGAGACACTGTATATCTGTTTATCTGTTTCTTTGCATTGCCATATAAAAGAGTTTAAAATTCCTTGGAGTTTGGTGAGGTGGCATGTTAAGATGGTGATGGGCAGAGTTCTAAAAACGTACAGTATGTGAGGTAATAGGAACATTTTCGTCAAGGCTATTCGCCCTGCCCATGAGGTCTGGATGACATGGAGGGCGTTGCTTATATCATGGAGTTCCCGTTATAGGGATTCTAAGTAGATGGTGAGCAGGTGGGATGAGGGTGAGATCAGTTGGATCCCTAGATAATTGAGGGTAGAAGATGGTGCCCAGGAAAAATGGGTCAGTTGTGATATTTGTTCCTTATCTGGGCTGGTAAGGTATACACCCAGCATAGAGAATTTCAAATGGTTACATTTATATAATGAAATTTGCCCAAAATTGTGTAGCACGTTTTGCAGAACAGGGAGAGATTGGATTGGGTCAGAGATAGACACAATAATTTTGTCAGCGTATAGGCCTATTTTGTGGAAGGATTTGCCAGCTAAGATACCAGTTATAAGGGGATGAGCTCTAATGGTCACTGCAAGTGGTTCTATTGCCATAGCAAAAATAAGGGGAGACAGTGGGCACCCCTGATGGGTTCCGTCGATTATGGAGAGCAGATCCGATAGATAGCCCGATGTCCAAATTCTAGCGCTAGGCACCGAGTATAAGGCCATTATGGCCTGCAGGAGGTTGCACTTCACTCCAAATTTGAGGAGAACTGATTCTAAATACCACCAGTGGACTCTATCGATCGCCTTCTCTGCATCAAGGTAAATGAGCAGAGAAGGCATTCGGTGCTGGTCAGCCCACTGGATGAGGTTTATGAACCTTCTGGTCCCATCTGAGGCTTGGTGGCCTGGGATGAATTCCACTTGGTTTGTTTGTACGAGCAGAGGAATACATTTAGCTATACGGGTCGCTAACATTTTGGCATAAAGCTATAAAATCTGAGTTGAGAAGAAATATGGGGCTGTAGTTGGCTGGTTCCTCAAAGGATTTACCTGTTTTTTGAACAATGAGGATAACGGCATCTAATTATTCTTTGGAGATTTCCCCTGTGGTCAGAAATCTATTCAGGGAGGGCTAATAGATCAACAAATTCTTTATATTATTCATTGGAATATCCATCTGGGCCCGGAGCTTTATGTAGAGGAGGGGATTTGATGGCTGTAGTTAGTTCATCTACTGTAAATGGGCATGATAGGTCCCCAAGCTGGGTAGTGGTAAGTGAGGGGAGGTCAACAGAGGAGAGAAAGTAGTATATTAGCTGGTCTGTAGGGGCTGGCTCAGAACTGGAGGAGGCCAAACTATACAATTGTTCATAGAATGTTTTAAACCCATTAGCTATTTCAAGGGAGTTAGTTAATCTAGCGCCTGAGGGACTCTTCAAGTATGGAATTCTAGTTTGTGTGATTTTATGTTTATATTGGTTGCTTAGGATTTTCCCGGATCTATTCCCCTGGGAATACCACGTGAGTCATAGGCATTTGATGTACAAGTTGAATCCTTGTTGGAGATGAGCTGAGCTCAGCTCTGAGCTTTCGGAGTTCGTTAGTGATTTAGGTTGTCAGGGCAGTTTTATTACTGAGCACAAGATTGAGAGTATGTGATAGGTACTGGGTAGTAGTTTGGGATCTTTTCTTTTTTTCCTGGGCACCAAACTTCATAAATAGGCCTCTTATAACTGATTTATGGGCATTCCACTCTGTGGTGGGGTTAGATACAGAGCCTCTATTAAGGCTAAAGTAGGAATCAATTTCAGACTCGATCTGCTGTCAGGATTGAGGAGTTCATTCTCCACATAGTGCTAGACTTAAGGGTGTGAGTAAATTGCAGAGTAAGATTTACTGGTGCGTGGTCGGACCACGTTATCAGCCCTATAGAAGCTGAGGAATTTGGAGACAAGAAACATATTGAGATCTAGAGTATGAGTTTTAAGTGGGAGAAAAGAATGAGTAGTCCCTTTCTGAACCGCATCTCCACACATCACACCAATCTTCTTTAAGGAGCAGGGAGGATAGGGCAGATGATTGCCTTCTGTGTATGTTGGAAGAGTCAATAGAGGAGTCGACCACATTCTTGAAGTCTCCACATAACACAACCTGATCCTTAGAGTAGGGAGCAAATTTAGACAGGATTTCTTTATAAAAAGATTCCTGGTGGGCGTTAGGAGCGTATATGTTGGTTATTACCAATGGGCAACCATTAGAAAGGCTGAGAGGATTAAGTATCTTCCTTTAGGGTCTATTTCAACGTGATTTAGGCGGAAAGCTATAGAAGCCTTTACCGATATCACGATTCCTCGTGCTTTTTTTGTCAGCGTTGGCAAAGAAACAGTGGGAGTATAGAAGGTGTGTACATCGGGGAGCTTTGTCCTTCACAAAATGCGTCTCTTGAACACATAACACGTCTGCTTTTTCTGAGATTGCTTCCTTCCATAATAAGGAACATTTAAAAGGATGGTTTAGGCCCTTAGCATTTATGGAAGTGATGGAGACTGTCATTTCAAGGGAGTGTGAGAGATGCTAACATCAATTAAGAGTAGGGCTACAGACCATATAATTAACACAGGGTATGACCAAAGCATAGGCACATCGGTAGATACATGTTGATGTATTAAGATACGCAGTAATATGTGCATTGTGCAGTGTACAGAACAAAACAGAACAATATAAATAGCAAAGAAAAAGCATTAGATCATACGGTCAGAAACAGGTAATAACTGGTAAAACAGAGATGTGCTTGGCACACTATAACTGTAGAGGTGGGTGGCGGGTATTCAACCTAAGGGCTATCCCCTCCATCCAATGGCAAATGGTCTAATTGCCAAGACAGCCAAGAAGGTAATGGACTCAGGGTCTCCAGGAACTCACTCAGGTGTTGTTAGTTGGAATCCAGGGATCAGAGACCTTCAGAGACCTTCAGTGAGGGTTTGGCTCAAGGGGTGCTTGGCAGGGGTGTGGAAATGAGGCCCCAGTTGTGGAGTTGCTTGAATCCATCCTTGGGAGTCAGGAAGGTGATAAGTTGGTTCTGATATGTGACCATGAGCTTTGTTGGGAATCCCCCTCTGTAAATTACATTCCCTCAGGATTGCAGTAACTGGGTTGAAGAATTTACGTGCTTGTGCAGTGGCTGCGGAGATGTCGGTAAAGAGCGATACATTCTGATAAGGCTCAGGGAGTTTATGCATGGTTATGGTTGCCCGCATAATGTTTTCCTTTACGTGGAAGAAATGTAGACGAGCCAAAGTGTCTCTTGGGACTGTGGCAGGTAGGAAATCTGGTTTACAAATCCTGTGTGCTCAGTCAATTAACACATCGAGTGGCAAGAGGTTAGGGAGGATGGTACGGAGAAGCTTTTGGAGGTATGGTTTTAAATCTCTAGGTTTCACTGTTCCCAGGATGCCCCTGAACTTTATGTTGTTTCGCCATGACCAATCCTCTAGGTCGGCGATTTTAAGGCAGAGCTGGTGTAGGGCTTGGGCATGCTCATCCTGTGCATCAACAACTGTGTTATGCACTTGTATCAAATTGCTCATTTGCCTTTCAAGGGAGTCTATGCGTTCCTCAATATGCTCCAGGTGACCTTGCATGCGTTGCATAGAAATTCTCAGCTCTCACTGCATGTCTGTTTGCAGAGAGAGGAGCATGGCTTTCAGAGTGCATTCTGAGGCTGGGTTTTCTGAGACAGGGAAAGAGGCTAATCCATTAGCAGGGGTATCAGCAGTGTCTCCAGGGAGTGTGTCAGCCTAGTGTTGCTTCTTAATGGCTGGGGATTTATCAGGGGAGCCTGCTGGTGATGGCGCTGCTCTCTTACCTTAGTCTGGGGAGAGCTGGGAGGCAGAAGGGTCTGGTGGAGCTGATTCCTCCAAGTCTGATAAGTTGTCAGAGATTGCAGGGAGCTGTCGGCAGTATCTGTGTGTGGCGATCCCGCTCTGCGCCATCTTGGGAGTTGTGCTGGGATGGCTTCATGAAGAAGTCCTGCAGTTTCTTTGATCCCTGGAGCTGTGGTTTCCTCCTGGTCATGTCTGAAGGGGACCTGGGATCGGATCCACCAGGTGAGGGTATTGGAGTGCTGCCTGCTGTGCACAGGGTTGCTGTAATATCTCAGTGAAGGTCGGAGAGCTAGAGCTAGGCAGCCATCTCGTCCCGTGGCTTGGCCACATCCCATCACTGATGATCTTTTGACGCTGCTTCCGGGTCTATTGTGAGGCTTCTGCTGTATACCACTTGTGGCCATCGGAGATGACATCAGAGTCTCCACTGTGCAGATTATTGATCTGACTGAGTGCGATTTGACCCCCCTGAGTAAGGGTGGTTGCTGGCTTTCTGGTAAGCATTCAATCTATATCTGTTTGGTGTTGAACCTGTGGGTGTGTTTGGTCTACATCTCTCGGCACTGATCCTCCTATGGGATTTTCTACATGTGGACTTTTTTCTGAGTCACACACATTTCCTTGCACTGAAGTACACTTTAGTTATATGACACATATTATATGTTGAGCAATGATAGCTTCATGACAGGAAGCGAGCCATATTGTCCATTCACAGGCAGAATAGTCTGCATAGAAGTTTTAGGAAAAGTAGGGACTGACTATGTTGATTGGCAGGGGTCTTCGGATCATGAGACTAAAAGAACATAATTACAAATCCTGTGGCAGATAAAACAGGTCACCAATATTTATTTAATATATGCTTTTCTATTTTCACAGAATCACCTCCTCCACCTCTAGAACAATGCAAGATTGGGATGGTACCTCCATTTCCCAGCGGATTTGTGTTACAGAATAAATGGAGACCTGCGTTCTGTCATATCGCCAACTTCACACTCCATGAACAAATGTACACCTGTTTAAATGACAAAATGATATATCTCATTGGTGACTCTACTGTACGACAATGGCATCTGCATTTAGAAAAAACATTTAAAGGTAATAATAAAATGTTATTTCATATAGTTACTCAAATATAAAACTATATTTTATAATGTGTTTATTAGAAGAGCATACCAGTATCCCAGACTAGTCAATCAAAATTGATCTTTTACTGAACTGACTTCACTAATGTGAAATCAGCTTGCTAATGATATTTGAGTTTTTTACATCACCATTGCTCTATGCGCTATTCTGAAAAAAAGAGCAACTTGTGCTGTAATATTTACTATTGTGTTTCAAATGTTTCTTTATGCATTGACCTTCATAAACCCAGTCTGTCTAGACAGTGTGATCACCTGCTGACTTGACACCATCAAAAGGCATCTTAACTCTTCCGTAAGACACAGAAGCAATTTTGACTTCAGATAAGTGCAGTTTAGAAGATATTTTGCCAGTCCTTTGACATGTAAGAAAACAACAATTATCCTAAGCGCCATCTCTGCGAAGAACAAAGGCCCCATTCACACCTGAGCGTTTTGTAGCTCAAAGCTCTAAAACACAACATTCAAAGTCCAATTATTTTCAATTGTGCCTGTTCACCTTAATGTGGTGTCACGTGAAGATTTTAACATGTAAGTACATTTTGGCCTCAACAGACTTCAATAGAAGCATTGGGAAAACGTGCACATTTGCTTGTGAAAACCCACACATCAATTTGTTTTTACACTAGTAACTAGCTTTTCAATTGCCAAACATTAATAAAAAATTTTCAAACCTCAGACTCCTGCAGAAAATCTACAAAACTGCTCAAGAATAAAGCCTGTAAAATGATGCTTAGCTCAGGTGTAAATGCAGTCTTACACTAACTGAGGGAAAATAGGAACTAGCACTAAGCAGGAGGGGAGGACAGAGGGAGATACCAAATCACATAAACATACAAGTTAGAGTGACCTAAAACCACCACTAGATGTCAGCATACATCAGAACAATGGTAACCAGATACAGTTCAATACAACAACATAAAAAATACATATAGGTGGGAGAGAGCATTCACCTTTAATTCACAGTCATCCCTGGCAGCAATTCTTTTCTGCTACCAGATGTCTTTAGTCTGGAATTCTACTTTAAATAGTTTTTTTTTATGCAATTGTGCAATGTGTTCCAAAAGGAATACATTTTTTTCATTAAAAATGTTAGCTTATACAGTACTTGCCCTGATTGTACACTCACTAAAAAGCAAGGGTAACATCGAAGTTCAAACACCATTAAATGCATGCTTTATTTTGTATTTTTTAAACCAGGGTTGAAACGTTTTGATCTACATCGAACAGGATTGGAGTCAATGATGTTATCAGTCGATCTGCAAAGGAACATAAGGCTACAGTGGAAAAAGCACAGCCATCCAATTGTTGCAAGTCGGTCTTACTTAGTTAAAGATGACAACTATGTAAGCGAACAAATAGACCAGCTGGATGGAGGTCCACAATATGTCATCGTTATCTGCCTGGGACAACACTTCAGACCATTCCCCATCCACCTCTTCATCAAAAGAGTTATTAGTGTGCACAAAGCTTTGGAACGTCTCTTCTTACGGAGTCCGGACACAAAGGTTATTATTAAAGCAGAGAACACCAGAGAGATGAGTTTAGATGCCGAGAGATTAGGTGACTTCCATGGCTATATTCAGTATCTCATAGTGAAGGACATCTTTAGGGATCTTCATGTTGGTGTGGTTGATGCTTGGGACATGACCACAGCATACAATACAGAAAATGTTCATCCTCCAGAAAATGTTATCCTAGACCAAATATATATGTTTTTAACGTATATTTGCTAATGGATCCCCATTCTGTCAGGGGACATGACACAAATCTACTGTTCCCTGTAATTGGGAACAGTTAGATCTGTCATGCCCTGGCCAGCCCAGCCCCCACACAGTTAGAACACAGTGAGGGAACACACTTAACCACTTGGTCCTCCCCTAGAGTTTAACCCCTTCCCTGCCAATGACATTTATACAGTAATCAGTGGCTTTTTAAAGCTCTGATTGCTGTATAAATGTCATTGGTCCCAAAAAAGTGTCAAAAGTGGCCGAACTGTTCGCTGCAATGTTGCAGTCCCGATAAAAATTTTTACTTTACTAGTAAAAAAAAAATCGTAATAAAAATGCCGTAAATCTATCCCCATAGATTGTAGACACGATAACAAAAACCCAATCATTATACGCCTAGTGCAATTTTTTTTACCAATATATATCGGCCTAAACTGATTTTTTTCTAATATGTATTATAGCAAAAAGCTAAAATAAATCCTTTTTTTCAAAATTGTGGCTCTTTATTTATAGCGCAAAAAATAAAAAACCGCAAAAGTGGTTTCTGATCAGCTAGAAAACACCGATAGTAAATAAGAATGATTTGCAGAATTGAGTGATACTGATTTTTGGGGGAATTTATCATCAGAAACTGAAAGTGACGACAGCGACAATTCTGCAACTGAGCAAATTTCAGTGTTTTTGGTTTGATTACATTATTGAATAAATTTTATTACTATTACGTTATTATTTCTGATAATTATTTATAGTTATTTATTATATTATAATTTATGATTTCATATTTAAAACTTTATCATACCCAGGATGTCTACTAGACTCTTGTTTGGAAAGATTTAAGTGAGTTATTCCTAAGAATTACAGGCCTACAATATAAAACGCCAAATTTTCATGCAAAATAATTGTACCGCTTTCAGCACCAAAAATCTGAAATAATCATACCGCCAGGGAGGTTAAAAATCTCCATAGACGACGTTTTAAACATTTTAACAATCACGGCGATACCTCATATGTGTGGTTTGAACACTGTTTACATTTGAAGGCGTGATTTCTGCGTGCGAGCATGGAGGGATGGGGCTTTTTTTTTTTTTTTCAATTATTTTTATTTGAAATTATCAAAAATAATAAGCACAGAAAAGACCAATGTACAGACAGCGATGTACAAATCATCCAAAAGAACATTGAGGGCATATGAAAGGGGAGGAACAGTTGTCACTCAAATAACAAGAGAACATAACACATGGAGGCCTTTAGTCTTGAACCAAAGTATTACAGTAGAGCCTACTAGGAAAGAATTAAGCTAAGGGTTCTCCAAAACCGTTGGGTGAGTAAAATATCCAATGGTATCAGACTGGAGAACAGACCTACGTAATGCCATTGAAAATTTCTACCTTACCAAACTATGATACCTCTAATATCTTTTCTGAATATCCTTTGTAAGTAATAGTTCTGCATTACATTTGAGGTTTATGTCAACATACTAAGCTATATTACATATTTATGCCTTTATACTATTTCTGACCAGATGTTGCACACTCCAGTTTGAGTAAATCTCCTCCAGTGTGTGGAGCCATAGTTTTTCATTAGAACATATTAGGAAGATTTTATTTGTGATGTGATAGTAACAAGAGTTTGCTTTTGTGATTATTATAGTCTTTTCCAATTATATATATATATATATATATATATATATATATATATATACTACACTATGGAGATGTTTTTCTTCTAACCTATTTTTTAACTAAGACAAAAATCAAGCTTGGTGGTGATTGGGGAGTGGATCCATTTATTTATAACCCTCCGGCCTGCTTCAAATAATATCTGATTGGGAAAGTGACATTTAACGTACTTATTTTTGAGTGATCAAACTTTTCTGGTGAGCCTCCATATATTTTTCTAATTTACAAGGATCACTGTGAAGTAGTTGTGGTGACTGGGAAAGTTTATCTGAAAGGACTTATTTAACCAACTTTGACCTTATTTTGATTCATACATTTGTTTCACAATTGTGTTATAATTTTATTGTACTATATACAAATTTGTCCGAGAGTGATAGATTTCATTTAGCAGCTCCGGAACACATTTATTCACCTGATATAGATGTTAGTGGAGAACCCCACAGAACCGTAAAAAAAGAAAAAACGGATTTTAGAAAAAAAGCTAATATATGATTTTTGGCTCCCAATAAACGAGCTGAAAGTTGTGCATTCAAACTAATGCCCAAGCAAGACAAAGTATTCAAAGACAACCCAAATGACCAGACAAGACAAAGTAGGAAATACTTGATTTGAACACAATCTGAACATATGTTCTGATGGTTCCGAGAGTTCATCCCTAGTCTGAAGCTTTTGTGTTATTCCTTACCTATGAATTTTTTTTTAATTAAGTGTTTTTTCTTATTATCGAAGAAGGGTTTTGAATACTTTGTCTTGCTTCAGGAGCCAAAGTTCCAAGAATATAGTGCAGCTGAAAGGGACAATATTATTGCCTAAAGACACATGGACTATACACTTCTACAAACAATGAATGCAGTGTCTTGAAAAAGTATTCATACCCCTTGACATTTTCCACATTTTGTCATGTTACAACCAAAAATGTAAATGTATTTTATTGGGATTTTATGTGATAGACCAACACAATGTGGCATATAATTGTAAAGTGGAAGGAAATTGATAAATGTTTTTCAAAAGTCACCTAATTAGTAGCTTATAAACCTGTGATCAAGGTTGATCTGCCTGCCTTTTATCTTTAACTTTTTTTCCCTTCCAACACCAAGTTGATCACTCGCTAAACCTATTTTTAATCCACTTTTATCCCACTGATTACATGGTTAGTCTAGCAACATGCAAAAGCAAGCTACCTGGTTCTTTTTCATGACTAGGTGGACCTTAGTTTCTCAGATGTTTCTCTCTAAATTCTCTCTAAATTCATATCTTTATCTCTATTTGTAACAATAAATACCGGACAAGAATTCCAGCCTCCCCCCTACTCTACAAAAAGCTATTTTTATTGCTATCTCTGTTGCTTTAGGAGATTTTACCACAATTCCTATCTAGTGAAACCATTGTCTTTATAACAGTAAGTGTGAAGAAATCTCCCCAAAGGATCTCTAGATAGTAGTGAAACTTGATAGAGTTCTGAAATCATGATTCTTTTCCATTCTATATAAAAATAAAAAACAAAGCTTTGGCTAGACATACACGTTAATCCCTATAAGCAGTTATGGGACAAATGGGGTAACATATTTTTGCACTTAAGCTACTTCAGCATCTCAGCTGGTAATCAAGAAAAATGGCAGAAATAACCGAAAATTAGCAGCCAAGGAGAAAGGCAAAAACAACTTTAGGCAAAAAGGAAGTCTTTGGTCTCCACACCAACTTGTCCTTAGGCAAAGCCATACAAGGTTCTTTGCAGGATAAGGAAGCTTGTTCAAGCACTAAAATAGCATGAACAGGTCCAGATATATGGAGTGTGGTGCTAGGACACGACTGTATAGATATAATCTCATTCCGGGTAGTGGAATATCATTTGTACAAACAAAATAGATATGTTAAGGTTGCTGCATGGTGAGAAAATGGTGGAACTGAATATTTGTTCGGATGGGTTCAACAATACAAGATAAAAAGACACATGTGTTGCACAAGCCGGCTAGAAAAAAACTACTGCAGCACTGACATTCACAAAGTAAAATTTTTTAAAATTTGCCGGCAAAGGACATGTCATTGTTAAATAATAAACTCAGACATAAATGGATCAAAATTCCTGCTGAACTGGCCAAATTTTGATCCATCTATGGGCAGGCTGGTTGTACTGAAGTTGATCTATCAATTTTTTTTTATATAATCACTGTTGCGGGCTATAGCCACCAGCAGTGATGATTGTATTCTGACGATGGGGAAACCTCCCGCTGTCAGAACACAATAGACTGTGTTGATGACTGTGTTGATAGGGAATCAAGCAATTTTCTTTTCTTTAACCCATGGTTGAAGGACAGAAAATTGCATAATGTATGGTCAGCCTAAGACCCCATACACACTATCCAACTTTTGTTGTCAGATTTCCTTCAGATTTACCAAAACCATGTAGTGCAAGGGACTGCCTGATTACATAACAATTAAAACTCCTAAGGTTTGACCGCATATTATATGGTTTTATTAAATCTGAAATAAAAAAATCGACAGAAAATTGGATCGTGTGTATCCAGCTTAAGACTTCCACACACCCTACAAAGAAGCTGTAAGCATGAAGTGAAAAATCATAATAGATAAATCACCTACTAAAAGCGAAAAACATATGCTGCACTGATAAAATTTAAAACCAAGGGGGCGTGTCCGGCGGAGCGAGTGCATGGACGCACTGTAACAGAGCTCCTGACTACCGTGGATCCCTGAAGCGAACAGCAGCTATAAATCAAAGACCCGAGAGGTGGAAAAGAAGCTGGAAGGAGAGGTGAGCTTAAACATCCTAATGGGGAAAAGAAAAACGCGGGATAAACCCCGCAAATTAGAGGCTTTTTACAGTCACACTGAGTCCCAGCACAGGCAAGATGGCGCTGGCCCCTCCCGCACTGCACACACAGAACCACAAGCAGGAAACTCAGGAGAAGGGAGAGAGGGACAAGCAGTGACAAATAAACCAGATTATGATCCTTCACAGGCTGAATTTAACAGCCCACTAAAACAAAGAAGGAAACTATCAGAGTCTGAAACACATGAGAACGAGAATAGCATGGATGCTGATAACACAGCCCCTATCAACCCCTATGGAGAAAGGCTGAACTCCTTCCCAACTACAGGAGCAGCCATAATAGACACTGACCTGAAGGAGATGCTACTCTCTCTCAGAGGTGCACTTCAGCTTGACATGCAGACATGCATGAATAAAGTTAAAAGAGAAACAGAAGAATTAGGAGAAAGAGTAGATTATATAGAGTCTAAAATGACAGACTTTACAGAAGCTCACAATGAACTGTGATCATTTCGCCCTCGAGGAGGAATTGAAACAGTTAAAACTTAAGGTCTCTGACCTAGAAGACCGCGCAAGAAGGAACAATGTCAAGTTCCGCGGCATACCAGAAAACATTAAAAACGCAGATCTTAAACAATATCTGCAAAAAATGATACTAGAATTTCTCCCTGATGTCAAAAAACAGGAGCTGGTGATAGATAGAGCTCATAGGCTCCCTAAACCGCCACACATCCCAGAAAAACTCCCAAGAGACATGATCGCCAAAATACACTTCTTTCACGTGAAAGAAGCACTAATGCATTTCGCAAGACAACATTCCCCCTTGCCTGAACCCTACGCAGGAATATTACTATTTACTGACCTTTCTCAAGCAACCATACAAGCACGGAAAAATTTGATCCCTATCACCAAAATTCTGCGCAACCACAAGATAATCTACAAATGGGGATTTCCCTTGAAATTAATGATAGACTACAACAACAAATCATTCACAATATTTTCCCTAGAAGAAGGACTGAAACTGCTTAAAACGTGGGAACTAATCCCTCCTGATGAAAAAAGACCTGAACACAAAACCTACACCAAAGGAAAATTAACACCTCAATGGAACCCCAGCCATGGATAAAATCCATACCAAGCAAACATTAAAAGAATATCACCTAAACCAACCACCACAATAGCACCTCAAAGAATAGCACCTCAAAGAATAATTACCAGGGCAAACGGTTCTCGGGATCTCACCCACCCCCCACTGGTAACCAAACAGCACAACATGTGCTCAAGGATTCCACACAATCCTTTACCTTTTTACGGTTTTCTACCCTTTTCTTTCCCCCTGTTCTGCCTTCCCTTGTTTTTGCTACTTCCAAGTGCAATGTTTCCCTACCCTGTTCTTTATGGATTACCTGAAGACAATCTTAAGATCACATGGAGATTACAACAGAAACGCCATCAATCAACACCTGAAGAATACATCATAAATAAAAAGAAAGCAATACCCAACAATGAAAAAAGAATCAAATGGCTGAATTAAACCTCTTCTCACTAAATGTTAAAGGACTCAATAGCCCTTACAAAAGAAGAACGCTGTGGAATGAAGTCCTTGATTCAGGCTGCGATATAGCATGTATCCAAGAGACACATTTTGCTAAGGGCAAATCGCCCAGTTTTTCCCACCCCAGGTTTCCCCAAATTTTTTCTTCAAACAATCGGAAAAAAAAAAAGGGAGTAACGATAATTATCAAAGACACAATTTCCTTTCAGCTATTAAACTCCAAGTACGACACCTTAGGAAGATACGTCATCCTAATAGCAAAGATCAATAATACAATAATGACATTGGCAAACATATACGCCCCAAATAAAAATCCGCATCAATATCTGCAAAAAGTGCTTAAAATAATCCAGAAAATCCAGCAAGGTAATGTTATAATCTGTGGAGACTTTAATGCCCCAATGGACCCAAACATAGACACCACCAAAGGAATTAAGTCCAATAGAAGAGGTCTTTCAGATATCTTCAATCAAGAAGACCTTCACGATCCATGGAGATGCATGAACTCAACTGAAATAGACTTTACATACTTTTCAAATGTGCACAAAACATATTCCAGGATCGACTTCTTCGTCACCGATAGACACCTCCTCCAAAAAATTATTGACGCACGGATACACAATATAACGTGGTCTGATCATGCCCCAATCACTTTAAAAATTGACATTAACCAAAAGACCAACTCCACTACACTATGGAGAAATAATATTTATGTTTTATCAAAAGAGGAGAATATATCGGTGATGAAGAAAAGATTAGAGGAATTTTTCCAAGTGAACGATAATGAAGAAACATCTAATATGAATGTGTGGTGCGCACATAAAGCATATGCAAGGGGAATATTGATCCAAATGGCCTCTAGAGATAAAAAGAAAAGAACGCAAATAACCAAACAATTATTAGAAGACATCTCCACAATGGAAAAAAAGCATAAAACAGACCCTACTAATTCTAAACTACTTCAGAAACTAAACGAAACAAGAAACGAATTAAGAACCCTACTAATTAATAATTACGCAAAATACCTAAATAAATTAAAATTGAACCAATATTCACAAAACAACAAAGCAGGCAAATTCCTCGCCAGACAAATTAAACAAAAACAATCCAAACAGAAAATACAAAAATTAATTCATCATAAAACAGGGAAACCCATATTTAACCCACAGGAAATAGCAAATGCTTTCGCAGCCTACTATGAAGAACTCTACAATTTAAACAAAGATAAAACTATTCATCATCCCCAAATAACAGAAATAAACCAATTTCTTAAAAAAACTAACCTTCCTAAAATAGATCAAGATACCCTTGATACACTTAACCAACCTATCAATGAAACAGAAATCAATAAGGTCATTCGAAACTTACCCAGAAACAAAGCTCCAGGAGCAGATGGATTATCAAGCGAATACTATACCGGATTCAACACAATACTCACCCCATTTCTAAACAGAATTTTTAATCAAGCCGTAGACAACACACCTTTCCCCAAGGAAATGTTAGAGTCTGTAATCATAACGATTCCTAAACAAGGGAAAGACCCATCTTTACCAAGCAGTTACAGACCCATTTCCCTAATTAATACAGACTTAAAAATTTATGCTAAAATCATTGCAAATAGATTATTAGATATTACCCCTCTACTCATAGGTCCAGATCAGGTAAGATTCGTAAAAGGACGCCAGGGCCCTGATAGTACCAGAAGAATGATAAATATTATTAATTATATTGGAAATAATCGAGTGCCTTCTCTGCTTCTAGGTCTGGATGCAGAGAAGGCATTCGATAGGGTAAATTGGAACTATATTGAAGAGACTTTAAAAAAATTTGGATTCCAAGGAGTCATAATGAAAGCCATAATGTCTCTATATACAACACCAACAGCTAGAGTATTCACCGCAGGAAGCATTTCAAACAGATTCTCCCTATCTAATGGAACAAGACAGGGATGCCCCCTATCCCCAATAATTTTTTCATTAATAATTGAACCCTTAGCTGCACAAATTAGAACCAATCAGAACATAAAAGGTATTGAAATCGGAATGATTGAACACAAAATAGGACTCTTTGCGGACGACATCATCTTAACAATGTCGTCCCCAGAAAGCTCTCTCCCAGAAATTAATAAAATAATAGAGGCCTTTGGATCAGTATCCTATTATAAAATAAATCCTAGTAAATGTCAATTACTGCCCATAAATATCCCCACTGACCAGATCACTCAGTTGAAACAAATATTTAATTGCGATTGGAATAATAAACTCATTAATTATCTCGGTATTAAGCTTACCTCCCCAGTCTCACGACTGTATGAAGCTAACTTCCCACTCCTCCAAGAAATTATAAAAAAAGATTGCCTAAGCATCAAAAAATCTAAACTGTCATGGGTTGGAAGGATTGCAGCAATAAAAATGCAAATTTTACCTAAAATTCTATATTACTTTAGATCAATTCTCCGGAGATAATAAAATAATTAAAGACCCTCTCTCGAAAGACCCCTGCTGTAACAATTCTACTACAGCAGGCGTTTCTCAGGATAAAACACAAGTTAGTAAGGCTAAAGTTATGGAAAATACAAGACTAACCAAGATTAAACACGTCGATTC
>BLSH010129043.1:88885-102137 GCA_018402905.1 Glandirana rugosa | reverse complement strand
GGTTTTGTCCTTGACTGTTGAAACACTCCCGACGAAGTGAGTTTAAAAACTGTTTCGCGTAAGTTGGTTTTTCCACACGCTTCTTGCGACCCTGTTGGCTATTTTGAATGAAACGCTTGATTGTTCGATGATCACGCTTCAGAAGCTTGGCAATCTTAAGAGTGCTGCATCCCTTTGCAAGATATCTCACTATTTTTGACTTTTCGGAGCCTGTCAAGTCCTTCTTTTGACCCATTTTGCCAAAGGAAAGGAAGTTGCCTAATAATTATGCACACCTGATATAGGGTGTTGATGTCATTAAACCACACCCCTTCTCATTACTGAGATGCACATCACCTAATATGCTTAATTGGTAGTAGGCTTTCGAGCCTATACAGCTTGGAGTAAGACAACATGCATAAAGAGGATGATGTGGTCAAAATACTCATTTGCCTAATAATTCTGCACACAGTGTATAAGTCTGGTGTGATCCTGCACACATATTTTAATGTAATATGCTGATGACAAATGACGAATGCGCTTTGTCAAAAATTTGAGTGAAGCAGCCCTCACAAAGTTGTCAGTTCCTGTTTTGGACCCTCCACATGCCCAACAACGTACAAGTTTAATTTTTAGATGTTTTGTATCACTGATTATGGCCAGAGCCTTGGACATTTGTTATTTTTGGTATACTCTGCACAGATATATATGCTGATGCATTCTTTCATTTGTAAAGAGTGTGTGTTCCTGATGAACATGTGTGAGCACTTGAGGCATACTTGAAGAGACAGAATCAATTACACTGGTGTATGTGTCCTTTATTGGGTGGATGTAGGTATGCTACCAATCCTAGCTAGGTTATTTAAAGGCCTGCAGCTGGGGCAGTCGTTTGGCCTGAGAAGAGGCCAACATTTTTGTTTGTAGTGCGTATATTGGTTTCCAAAGAGATATTTTTTTTGGGGGAGTGTGCATGATTCCTGACCCACACCCTACTAAGGCTGTGGTTTGATGATTGTTTCTAAATCTCACATGTTAGACTTATAACTGCTATGTAATGGTTTAGATGAAAAGGAAGCTTCCTGCTAATTCAACACATAAGGATGTGTGTGTGTGTCGATTTTGTCTGTGTGCTGCCTTTTTGGATTTTGTATTCATTTTGTCTGTTTTTGCTTATGGTAATCCTGCCATTTAACTTTTTAGGGGTTTGGGGCAAGGAGTTCTGATCCCCAAAAAGTTTTGTCATGGTTGTTATCAGCTTGATTTGTATCCCTGCTTTTCTAACGTGATTTTTAATGTGCCTAATTTTTAGTGCCTTACCCTTGTAGATTGTAAGCTCTTTTGAGCAGGGCCCTTCTAACTACAGTATATTGTCAAATGCTGGAGCATCATTTCCATGCCTTTTTTTTTTGCCCAAGTACATTAACCGCTTCCAGACCTCCCGTGGACTTGTTAAACCAATATGATAACTAAATGTGAATTCTCTCTAAGCACCAAGTAAAAAAATAAAATAAACTATTGTAGCGAAGATGTGAACGCCATTATAGTCTATGAGACACAAACATGAAAAATCCAAAGTCCTCATTTTAAAGGCTTTTATGCAAGTTATTGCCATAAAAAGTGTATTGGGACCTGGGTACTGCCCTAGGGGACATGTATCAATGCAAAATAATTTTTTTTTTAAAACAATAATTTTTAAGGAGCAGTGCTTTTAATGATGCTTAAAGTGAAACAATAAAAATTAATTATTCCCTTATTCTGCCTGTAAAGTGGCGCATCTGTACAATGTATAGAACATGCCACAGCAATAATGACATTTCTAAAGGAATGTGGTGCTTGGTTTGAGCCAGAGTTACTCTTCCTCCAAAGAGGTTGGAATACAATTGCTAAGTCATGCATTGCCAGACCTTGTACCAGCCCTGGACTGTTGCTTCTCCGATAGTCTCAAAAGAGGACTTGCAGTACATATCAAACATTAGGAATGAGTGTTGGGTGTCTACTAGGGATGGGCCCCTGGTTTGAGTCGAATGCATATTCGACTCAAACATCGGGGGTTCACCTGTTCGGCGCATACCAAACATTATGAGGCGTTCGCAGGAACTTCGAGCACCCCATAATGCATTCCAATGGCGGGGGAAATGCTGCCTGCTGATTGGCCAAAGCATGCACATGACTTGCATGCTTTGGCCAATCACAGAGCGCTCTGCTGTGAGAGATATGATTGGCTAAAGGCAGGGTGCCTTTAGCCAATCACTGCTCAGCAGCCTCAATCCACGCCCCACACTATATGAAGCCACTTCTACAGTGTAGTGTGTGAATAACGTGGAGAGAGAGTGAGCTAAGCTAGTGATGTGCAGGGAATTCAGTGTAGCTAGTGATTATTGTGAAAAAAATATTAGATAGATAGATAGATAGATAGATAGATAGATAGATAGATAGATAGATAGATAGATAGATAGATAGATAGATAGAGAGATCTATATACAGTCAGTTAGTACAGGCAGTTTAGTGTACACTGAAATATATACTAGATAGAAAGATAGATAGATAGGGCGATCTATATACAGTCAGTTAGTGAAGAGTGAAATAGATAGATAGATAGATAGATAGATAGATAGATAGATAGATAGAGCAAACTATATACAGTCAGTTAGTGCAGGAAGTTTAGTGTAGAGTGAAACATATACTAGATATATAGATAGATAGGGCGTTCTGTACAGTCAGTTAGTACAGGCAGTGCAAGAATATATATATATATATATATATATATATATATATACCTTCCTAGTGTATATATATGACGTGGGGGTCCCCCAAAATCCATACCAGGTCATTGGGGTCTGGTGTGGATCTTAAGGGGAACCCCAAGCCAAAATTTAAAAAAAATTGACGTGAGGGTTCTCCCCAAAATCCAAACCAGGCCCTTCAGGTCTGGTATGGATTTTAAGGGGTACCCCGTGCCAAAATGTAAAAAAAATGGCGTAGGGGTCCCCCCCAAAATGCAAACCAGACCATTATCCGAGCATGCAGCCCTGGCATGGCAGGAGTGAGTGAGGACAAGTGAGCGCTTCCCCCTCTGAACCATACCAGGCCACATGCCCTCAACATGGGGAGGGTGCTTTGAGGTCCTCCTCAAAGCACCTTGCCCCCATATAGATGGGGAGAAGGTGGTTGTGGGGGTCTCTGGGTGGGGGTCTTATTGGAATCTGAAAGCCCCCTTTAACTACTTCAGCCCCGGAACGATTTCACACTTTAGGACCAATGCCCTTTTTGCGATTCAGCGCTGGGTCACTTTAACTGACAATTGTGCGGTCGTGCGACGTTGTACCAAAACGAAATTTGCGTCCTTTTTTTCCCATAAATAGAGCTTTCTCTTGGTGGTATTTGATCACCGCTGCGTCATTTCTGATCGCCGCTATAAACAAAAGAAGAGCGACAATTTTGCAAAAAAAAAAACTAATTTCTTACTTTTTGCTAAAATACAAATCCAAAAAAAAAAATATAAAAAAACATTTTTTCAACGGTTTTGACCGATTTTATATTCTTCCTCATATTTATGATTAAAAAAATCGCAATCTGCGTTTATTGATTGGTTTGCGCAAAAGTTGCCGCATTTACGGATGATGATAATTAATTTTTGGGGTTTTTATTTTTTTTTTACAAGTAATGGCGGCGATCTGCGATTTTTAGCGGTACTGCGATATTGGGACGGACATGTCGGACCATTTTGACACTTTTTTTGACCATTGGCATTTATACAATGATCAGTGCTATAAAAATGCACTGATTACTGTGTAAATGCCATTGTCAGTGTAGGGGTTAACCTGCAGGGGGCGCTCTAAGGGTTAACTGTGTTCCCTGGGCGTGTTCTAACTGTATGGGGGCTGCTTTAGCAGGGGAAGGGAAGCGATCACAGCTTCCATATAGAGGAAGGCTGTGATCACAGCCCTTCCCCATCTCACAGAATGGAGATCCGTGTTTACATTCACGGACCTCTGTTCTTTCACTCTGGGGGGGGCATCGCGGGTAGCCGGCGGAGATCGAGCACGCCGCACCCGCTCCCTGGCCCCCCAGACACAGTGAGTGCGCGAACGCGCCTCCGGCGGCGCCCGCGCGCTCACAGTGCTCGATCTCGCAGCCGCCGTCGTATGAGAGCGTTTTGCGATATCGAACCACCTTGTCGCCATCAACCTGCGGTTGGCGGTCGGCAAGTGGTTAATAAGGGGGCCCTCAGATCCCCTTATGTGTACCCCTACACATTCACCAAAAAAGGAGTAAAGTGGTGCAAAAAACAAAAGGCAGTTTTTGACAAGTCCTTTATGTGTAAAATAGCTCTTCTTCTTTCTTTCTTTCTTCCTCCATCTTCTCCTGCCCCAGTCTTTCTTCTGGTCTTGCTTCTTCTTTTGGTCTTCTTCCTTTCTCTCTTCGTCTTCAATCTTTATCTTCTTCTTCCTTCTTCTTTCACCTTCCCCGCTGCCGCAGCCATGCCGTCCAGAGGCTTCTCCCAGAATGGGCGGTCTTCTGACGTCATTCATTGTCAGAGGGGGCAGGTCACCCATTTTGTCACTGGGTGGCCCCGCCCCTTCTTATAAAAGAAATGTCAAACTGAAGACGCCCATTCTGGGAGATGCCTCTAGATGGCACGGCTGCGACAGCGGGAGCAGGGGCGGGGAAAGAAGAAGGAAGAAGAGGATGAAGATTGAAGACAAAGAGAGGAAGGAAGAAGACCGAAAGAAGAAGCAGAAGACCAGAAGAAGGACCGGGGCAGGATAAGATGGAGGAAGAAAGAAGAAAGAAGGATTTGTCAAAAACTGCCTCTTGTTTTTTTGTACCACTTTACTCCTTTTTTGGTGAATGGGTAGGGGTACAATGTACCCCGTACCTATTCACATAGGGGGGTGGGATCTGGGGGCCCCCTTATTAAAGGGGGCCTCTAGATTCTGATAAGCCCCCTGCCCGCAGACCCCCACAACCACCGTCAAGGTTGTGGGGATGAGGCCCTTCTCCCCATCAACATGGGGACAAGGTGCTTTTGGGGGACCTCAAAGCATCCTCCCCATGTTGAGGTCATGTGGCCTGGTATGGTTCGGAGGGGGGGTGCTCGCTCAGTAATTTGATACATTTCAATACAACACAACACAGAACAAATACATAAGTGGGACAGTACACCATCTGAACCTTCAGTTTAAAATGTTAAATACATTCTAAGTGCATCAAATTAAATGGTGTACAAATTCTTACAGTTGTTTTTTTTCTCTTTCTAAAGCAGCCATAACCTGTGTAAAAAAAACTGTCCCATACCAGCAGCTGCAGAGTGGGACCCTTCCATCGGTAAGAAGTAATCTCTCTGCAGTGGTCTGCTATGCCTCTCTTCTGAGTCAGAGCAAGAGCTCTCCAATCAGCAGGGAACATTAGCTTTCCTGATTGCAGAGCTGTAGGCCTCACTCAGTGATGGGCATGTCAGACCTCTGTAAACAGACCATGACTTACCCACAGAAAACAAGGGTGCCACTCTGCAGCTGCTGGTACAGGATTTGGGTTTTCTCCTTAGGCTGTGGCTGCTTTACAAATAAAATAAACAGTAAGACATTGAGCATCTTTTGTTTTAGATGCACCTGCAATGTATTTAGCAGATTTAAACTGAAAATGTTCAATTGGGCTTTAACATATAACTCAATATACTATATTGCATATGCAGAAACATTTTTGAAAACCGCAGAACACTGCCATTCATGATCCTTCCTTTTGCTTTCAAAACTGACAAAAAAAAAGCATTGCATATAAAAAGCTAAGTTGTGCCAAATAAAATTAAATTGATTAAATCTTTACTAGAAAAATGCCTACTAGAGTTCACATACTCGAGACTCCTGTGGGCAATTAATCCTTTATAGTCATCCACAGCAGAAGTAGACTTATGTTGATTATTCTAGTCCAAAATTACAGACATCTGTGAGGTGCAAAATACTTAAGGTGTAAAGTAATAAGAACGCTACCCACAGAACACTTTCATACACCCCCAATTTCAAGATGCTGGATTATCTAAAGAGACAGAACAGCAGAAGAAATCTGTCTTCCCGCAAACCTGGGTTTAATTGTTTGAAACTTCAGACTGCACCACCCAATATGGGATGACTCACTACAATGAGTCTCTGTTGTTTGCTTCCATGTGTAAATTTTACTTTGAGCTATTGAGGTCTGTAAACTGGAAATACACAGACAAGGGGGAAAAAGTGTTCTATTTGCTGGCTTATTATAGGAGACAGAAAGATGCTTTGAAGAGTCATACAGTACAGCACTGGATAAACATGAAAAGATGATGAATGGTAAGGGCATGCACATACAGTATGCAGATTTTATTGAATTTGGCAGGCCTTGCTACATGCCTCAGTAATTAGAAATAAAATTCAGGCCTAGCTGTCAGGAAACTTTACAGAAGTCCAGATCATATTTTCCTATTTACTGTCCATCCTCATCATCTGAGTAGAGCGATTATCTCATGGTGCAAGCAGTAACCCTGTACCAGCTCTTGAGGTACACAGTCCAAAACAGGATCATGCTCTTACCAGTGAGCAAGAAACAGATTCTGCAGGGTATGTGTATTTACTTCAACTGGGCCCTTGTCAGAATCTCAGTGTAATTATTAGATACTCTCTTCAAGAGAACACATTGTTTAGGATGTACCCTCTCTGCTGTAGCTCAGATCAAATTGCTTTCTGAATGTGGATCTCTTGAACAGGAGCCTAACTCTATATCCATGGAGTAAAACCCTGCACCTTGGTTTCCACTGCCAACAACATACATTTTCATTTCCCGCATTACTCTGAACCTTCAAAAGAAGAAGTCAAACTCATCTCTCAAATAAATGAGCATGTGATATACCATCCCTGGCAACACCTGTCCTCTCACTTCACAGGGCTCTCCTGCAACTCTCATACCCATGCTCCATAGAGCCTCAGGCCTCTATTGAGCTTCCATTTCCTCCTTTAATCACATGCTTTATTGGATACATATAGCAAAGGGCAATCTTTCCAGGCCCTCTTGCCATGAACTCATGTAAAAAGCTACAGTTGTGTTCAAAAGTTTGCATACCCTGGCAGAAGTTGCTGAATTTTGGCATTATTGAAAATATGACTGATCATGTCAAAAAAATGTCTTTTATTTAAGGATAGTGATCACATGAAGCCATTTATTATCACATAGTTTTTGGATCCTTTTTAAATAACAATGATAACAGAAATCACCCAAATAGCGTTGTTAAAAAAAAGTTTACATACCCTGGAATGTTTGGCCTTGGTACAGACACAGATGGTGGCACACACAGGTTAAAATGGCAATTAAAGGTTAATTTCTCACATTTGTGGCTTTTTAAATCACAATTAGTGTCTGTGTATAAATAGTCAATGAGTTTGTTAGCTCTCACTTGAATGCCCTAAGCAAGCTAGACACTGAGCCATGAGGAGGTAGAAAAGAACAGTCAAAAGATCTGCGTAACAAAGTAATGGAACTTTATAAAGATGGAAAATGATATAAAAAGACACCCAAAGCCTTTAATATGCCAGTCAGTACTTTTCAATCCCTCATTAAAAAGTAGAAAATTTGGGGTTCTTGTGATGCCACGCCAAGGTCAGGTAGACCAAGAAAGATTGCAGCCACAACTGGCAGAAGAATTACCCAGGATATGAAGAAAACCCCACAGGTAACCTCAGGAGAAATACAGGCTGCTCTCCAAAAAGACGGCGTGGTTGTTTTTAAGGAGCCCAATTCAACAATACTTGAACAAAAAATAGTTGCATGGTTGAGCTGCCAGAAGGAAGCCTTTACTCGCCAATGGCACTAAAAAACCCAACGAGGCATGTCAAGGTGTTGTTGGGCATACTGTAACCAGGCTTTTTTGTGGAACTTGTGCAGTAAAGGCTTCTTTCTGGCAACTTGACCATGCAGCTCTTTTTTGTTCAAGTATCATCGTATTGTGCTCCTTAAAAACAACCACACAATCTTTTTTCAGAGCAGCCTGTATTTCTCCTGAGGTTACCTGTGGGGTTTTTTTGTATCCCGAACAATTTCTGTGGCAGTTGTGGCTGAAATCTTTCTTGATCTACCTGACCTTGGCTTGGTATCAAGAGATCCCCAAATTTTCCACTTCTTATTAAATGATTGAACAGTACTGGCTGGCATATTCAAGGCTTTGGATATCTTTTTATATCCTTTTCTATCTTTGTAACGTTTCACTACCCTGTTACGCAGGTCTTTTGACTGTTCTTTTCTGCTCTCGATGGTTTAGTATCTTGTCTGCTTAGTGCATCCATGTGAGAGCTAACAAACGCATTAACTATTTCTACCTTTGTATATGAATCAATAAAATATATATTTTTTATGTATGTGGTTGGCGTACCTATTTAAAGTCCCACCTTAGGGGGGAATTCTATTTCTATAACTATTTATACACAGACACTAATTGCAATTTAAAAAGCCAGAAATGTAGGGAATTAACCTTTAACTGCCATTTTAACCTGTGTGTACCACCTTCTGTGTCTGTACCAAGGCCAAACATTCCAGGGTATGTAAACTTTTCATCAGGGCCATTTGGGTGATTTCTGTTATCATTATGATTTTAAAAGGAGCCAAAAAACTATGTGATAATACATGGCTTCATGTGATCACTATCCTTGAATAAAAGACAGTTTTTCTCTAGTCGTCTGTCCAGGACAGCACTAGAGAGATATATCTCCACCTCTGAAGGCAGGAAACACAAGGGTTAAGTCTTTAAAGGGGCGTCTCCCCTTCTCTTCCTCAGTTTTTTGTGTTTCCTCCATGGAGGAGGAGGCGGGTGTGGGAGCTCTAACATTCTGCTCACCTGAGGGTAGTGGATCGTGGGTCCCCCGGTCAGGCACAGAGGAAGCTGAGACCGGTGCTTCTCCCCCCAAGTAAGTCCAAAGGGACTGACGCTCCCTGCACATGTCTGCGGCTCCTGACTCCTGTGCTGGAGGAGATCCTGGGCAGACTGTGAGGGGGCGGGCGTTGGGCCTCGAGTTCCGGCCTGTGGAACGCAGGGGGGAGGGTGGGGACTTCCAGGTCGTCACTTCCGGTTCTGGGTCCCGCGAGCAGCATGGACGCCGGAACCAGCCTGTTTCTTTTAAAAACAGAACCGGTCAGAGCGCTGGGGTCCTGGGATCCTTCTACAGCTCAACAGCGCAATGCAGCAGGAATTGATGGACCCAGCAGAAGGTGGCAGTGACGCCGGCGCAGCCCAGGTAGGAGGCACAAGGGTAGCTGGGCCTACGGGGCTGTGGGAAGAAGGAGGGGGGCTGGAAGGCATTGCAGCTGGGGGCCCCTCTCTGACTTCCCTGTATGGTTAGCCGGATCCGGGCTAAACAGCCTTGTGAATCCGGCTTTGCTGGTGGTGGCTCACTATGTGCATGGTGGTTGTTAACAACTGGCCCTTGTTTTTGTTCCCTTCTCCTTTTTTATCTCCCTTTCTTGCTCAGGGGCAGCTCAAGGAAGGAGAGATGTCAGGGGGAAAGAAGAGGTGTCCATCCTGTGGATTTAAATTTAAAGAAGGCTGGAACAAACCGCTCTGTAGACCTTGCATTGACAAACTGGTTTACAATGAGTCTACTGGAGCTTGTAAAGAAATGATTGCAGGAGTCAAAAAAGAGATGAATGCAATTAAGGCCATGTTGTCAAACCTTGAGACCCCTAAACCACCAGCAGAAACCCCCCCTGTTCCAACCCCAGGAGAGGGTAATGAAACAGAGGGAGAAGAATCGGATTCCCTGGATGACCTCAGCGAGGCAGCGTCATCTAGGAATACACCGGTTCAGGAGAAAAAATCACCCAGATACAGACTCTCGCTCGAGGAGGTGGATGCACTGTTGGGGCTGATTTATGAGACGCTTGAGATCAAGGAGGAACAAGCCTCTCTGTCGCTGCACGATAGGATGTACCAAACCCTGAGAGAGGATCAGGGGAGGTTTTTTCCAGTGCATAGTTCCCTGGTGGACTCCATTAAAAAAGAGTGGGTGGAGCCAGAGAAAAAATATTTTTTTCCCAAAAGCCTTAAAAGGAGATTTCCTTTTAGTGATGACGCGGAGTGCATCTGGAACAAAGTTCCTAAAGTAGATGCGGCCTTCTCTCAATGTGCCAAGTCTACCGACCTCACCTTTGAAGACATGGGAGTCCTGAGGGACCCCATGGATAAAAGAATGGAGGTATTGCTGAAACGGCCATGGGAAACAGTCATGACCAGTTTAAAACCAGCAATGGCCACTACAAGTTTGGTTGGACAAGTTACGGGCTCATTTGGAAGGAGGGACCTCTAGGAAAGAAATCTTAGAATCCTTACCGATGCTGTATAAAGCAGCAGGCTACATGGCGGATGCTTTCTCGGAATCAGTCAAACTAGCAGCGAAAGCCGCAGCCTTGGTCAACTCATCTCGTAGAGCCCTGTGGTCGAAGTCCTGGGCCGGTGACCCAGCTTCAAAAACCAGGCTTTGTGGGATTCCGTTTGAGGGAAACCTGTTATTTGGGCCGGATCTAGAGAAGATTCTAGATAGGACGGCCAATAAGAAAAAGGCTTTCCCGGTAAAAAAACAAAAAGCCGATGGAAAACACTTTTTTCGTCCCCAAAGGCAAGGAGGTTTCTTGGGACAGTTATCTAAATCGGCGGCGGCCAAAAAACACTGGGTTGGAAAGGGAAACAGAAAAATATTCTATTTTCCTCTCCTAAAAAATCCACCAAGCCACAATGACTCGGTTCCGGTGGGAGGCCGGTTGGGGCAGTTCCTCCCACAATGGGAGGAAGCTACCCAGAATGCTTTTATTCTAAGGATTGTCAGGGAAGGTTACCAGATACAGTTCAGGAGCATTCCTCCTGTCAAGACGTTGGTAACCTCCCCTCCCAGAGACCCCGATTTGGCAGAAGCACTGTTGGACCAAATCGACAACCTTATGGACCAGGAAGTGCTGGTCCCGCTACCTCAGGAAGAGATCAACCACGGTTTCTACTCACATGGGTTTGTAGTTTGGAAACCCTCGGGCAAGTTCCGGTTAATTCTGAAATTGAAATTTCTCAACAAGGAGGTGGTTTACAAAAAGTTCCGCATGGAAACTATTTTTACAGTAATAGCGTTACTGCCACCGGACTGCTTTATGGCCTCCCTCGACTTGAGGGACGCTTATTTGCACGTCCCTATCCACAAGAACTCTCAGAAATTTCTGAGGGTGGCAATCTTATGGGGGAAGGAGGTTAGGCACCTACAGTTCAGGACCCTGCCCTTCGGCCTTTCCTCCTCTCCCTGAATCTTCACAAAGTTCTGGCAGAGGCGCTGGCCCCCCTCAGACTGAAGGGAATTAAGGTCATTCCATATTTGGACGACCTGCTATTCTTTGCCCAGTCCTCAGCCCAGTTGCAAAAAGATCTACGGGTGGCCATGGACTTCCTGAACAGATGAGGGTGGCTGATAAATCAGGAGAAATCACACCTTACTCCAACGCAGGTTCTGCAATATCTGGGGTTCCTGGTAAATTCAAAGGAACAAAGGATCTTCCTTACAGAAGACAAGGTTCGGAAGGTGGTAGCGACGGCAGCCTTTTTGCAGGGAAGGCAGACAGTGGCGGTACGCACAGCTATGTCTGGTCTAGGACTACTGGCAGCGACCATCCCGGCAGTTCCTTGGGCAAGGGCCCGCTTCAGGTGTCTCCAGGCCTAGGCCATGTTCTAAAAAATTGCGACGTAACGCAGGGGTCGCTGGACTCGTCCTTCCACCTGTCCCCAAGGGCCAAGAAATCTCTGTGGTGGTGGAGGGACGAAGCAAACCCGAAGAGAGGTCTTCAGTGGTCCTTCCTAGTGTTTATCCGCATCACGACGGATGCCAGTTCCTGGGGCTGGGGGGCTCACTGGAAATCCAGGGTAGCCCAGGGCCGCTGGGAGAAAAGTCAGGCTGTAAGATCGGCCAACTGGAGAGAGTTGCAGGCGATCTGGGAGGCTCTAAGGGTCTTTGCCAAAAATCTGAAAGGTCAGCATGTTTAGATTCTTTCGGACAATATGGTGGCAGTCGCCTACGTGAACAAACAGGGGGGCACACGCTGCCCATCTCTGATCAGACTGGCAAAGACTATCTTTGTGTGGGCAGAGAGAAACCTAAGTTCGTTGTCAGCAGTTCACCTTAGGGAGTAGACAATCACCTAACCGACTATTTGAGTCGGCATCAGGTGGGAGAGTCCGAATGGGAGCTGAACGATGAGGTTTTCCAGCTATTGCCAGTGCGGTGGGGTCTACCAGAGGTGGACCTGTTTGCCACCAAGGTGCCCACTTATTTCTCTCTGGAAAGAGAGGGAGGGGCCAGAGGGATAGATGCTCTGGCCCAAAGGTGGGCTTTTCATCTATGTTACGCCTTCCCGCCAGTCAGGCTCATTCCGCTAGTGCTAGTTTGTGCAGGAACAAACCTCACTAATACTAGTAGTTCCTTTTTGGCCGAAGAGGCCGTGGTTTTTGACACTGCTTCGACTAGCGAAAAATCCCCCTCTCATTCTGCCTGAAAGGGAGGATTTGCTGTCGCAGGGTCCAGTACAGATGCAGGCCCTAAAATTGTCGGCCTGGTTTCTGAGGAAAGCCTCCTGAAATCTAAGGGACTTTCCGATAGAGTAATTGGGACCATTCTTTCAAGTAGAAAGAAAGTGACCCAAGTTATTTATTTTAAAGTTTGGAAAACTTTTCATTCATGGCTTCATACCAGGAAGCGGTCAGCAGAGGTGGCAGCTATCCTGGAGTTTTTACAAGACGGAGCGGATCAGGGGCTGGCGATAAGAACTTTAAAAGTACAGATCGCAGCCCTATCCATCCTTTTGGAGCAACCCCTGGCGTTAGACCCGCTGATCAGCAGGTTCTTCAAGGGGTTAGCTAGGCTAAGGCCGGCTCCATTTAAAGTGTTACCTAAATGGGACCTAACTACGGTGTTACAGGGCTGGATTAAACAGTCTCAAGGAGGACATCTATCCCTGAAGTGGGCCACACTCAAAACAGTGTTTTTAGTGGCAATCTCCACGGCCAGGTGGATTAGTGAGATACAGGCTCTCTCTATTAAGGAGCCTTTCTTGCAGATTTTCGAGGACAGACTGGTGCTTCAGACAGACCCAGGGTTCCTGCCAAAAGTGGCTTCTAGTAGTAATAGGACACAGGAGATTGTTCTGCCCTCCTTTTGTGCATCTCCAAAGGGTCCTAAGGAGGCAGAATTCCACCATCTGGATGTGAGGGCCTGTGTCTTGCATTATTTAGAAA
>BLSH010129043.1:54149-65988 GCA_018402905.1 Glandirana rugosa | reverse complement strand
AAGGATAAGGGGGAAGTAAACGGGAAGGGGATGGGGGACGGGGCAGGGGTTAAAAGGAAAAAAGAAGGAATAAAAGGAAGGGGTAGCGGGGGGGGGGTAAGGAAGGGAAGGTAGTGAGGATAGCAATAAAAAGTAAAGTAAGTGTGAGTGTGTATATGGAAAAATAAAGTGAAGGGAGTAACAGTGAGGTAATGTGTATGTGAGGAGAAAAGTAGGTAGTGAAAACTGTCCAGTATGTGAGTAGGTAAGTAGGTAGTAGAAAGTGTCCAGTGTGTCCAGATAATACGACCTCAACAAGGGAATGACGTGGTCTGCAGCGGGACAAACCTACGCCGGTGGTGAAAGGGACGGAGTCAGGGCCGGGCCGACCAGTGTACACCAGGCACACGAGGTGTCCACATGACGGTCTCATATATATTGTGGAAACCAAGTATAATTCCCACACATATTGCTTACCATGTTTGTGTACCAACAGTACACCTGTGGAGCACACGGACCACATGTGACCAGCCGGGCCGGGACTGAGGCAGGGAAAGTGGTGGCCGCATCCAAACAGGGCGACGTCTGGTGCAGTAAGGGAACAACTCCAGCATAATAGACCTGTGTGACCTGTGAAAGATGATGGATGAATGGATGAGTGTATGACCTGTCAAAAGTGATGGATGAAAAGAGGAGTGTATGTGTAATGGAGTGACAATGAGGGAAGTGAAATAAAAAGGTATATGTGTGAGTGTGAATGAAATGAAAAATAACGATAGGAGTGATGGAAGGGAAGGAAGAATGGGGGGGGGATGGGGAAGGAAAATAAGGAAGAAAAAAGGAAAATTGGGGACGGGGCAGGGGGTAGGGGAAGGGCAAATGAAGGGGGAATAGGAATGAATGCAGGGAGCTGTAAGAGGACCCAACACCTCCCGAGGGGGAAGTGAGGAATGTGAGGTGAATTAAGGGAAGGAACGTGAACCAGTATGCTACCTGACATGTGATAGATGCTGGAACCTTGTCAGGTATGAAGGAGTGAGACATGCCGCAGATGTCTGTCACAACTTTTTTTGTTTAACACAGAAGAACTCTTTTATGTTTATGTAACTCACATTTATTAATCATCACAGCGCTGCATATTTTATGTTTATTGTTTGTAGCATCCTCCTGAACCCTGCATGTAGCATCCTCCTGAACCCTGCACATAGCATCCTCCAGCACCCTGTACATAGCATCCTCCTGCACCCTGCACATAGTCTCCTCCTGCATCCTGCGCGTAGCACCAGTATACAGGGGCACACAGACTACCAGCATACAGGGGCACACTGACCACCAGAATACAGAGGCCCACTGACCACCAAAATGCAGGGCTAGTTATTACCAGTATACAGAGAACATAACAAATCAAGTAAAACAACTATTATGCAACTAAAAAAATCTCAAAAGCAATGAGAGAATCTTAGCTTAGCTGGTTCCATCATCTAACGCAAATCAATAAAATGCAAAAAATGCAGCGCTGCCCTACACATCTATAAAATTGTACAAATGGATTTATACGTGCAATAGTAAAACCTATATATGAATACCCAGTGCAAATCAACCAATGTATTGCGATATAGTATGATTGTGTCTCCCCCTCTGCGAAAATATGTTGAGGAATTGCAGAGCTTCAATGTGCAAATAATGGTGAAACCCCCTACAACCAATAATAATAACAGAGATGCAAATCAACCAGTGTATTAGAACATAGTAGTGACGGTGTCACGCTCTCTGCAAAAGGTAAGAAATATTGCCGAGCTGCAATGTGCAAATAGTGTTCAACCCCCTATATATAATAATAATAGAAAGGAAAATATGTATATCAATTGTACATTTTAGTATGATTGAATATTTGCACATTGCAGGTCTGCAATATTTCTTACCTTTTGCAGCGCAGGTGACACCATCACTACTATGTTCTAATGCAGTGGTTGATTTGCATCTCTGTTATTATTATTATATGTAGGGTGTTTCACCATTATTTCACCATTATTTGCACATTGAAGCTCTGCAATTTCTCAAAATATTTTTTGCAGAGGGGGTGACACCATCACTACTATATTGCAATACATTGGTAGATTTGCACCGGATATTCATTTATAGGTTTTACCACTACACTTATAAGTCTATTTGTAGAATTGTATAAAGGAAGTGTAGGGTTGTGCTGCATTTTTTGGCTTTTTATTGGTATACAGAGACCAGGACGGGCCGGGTACAGACAGGCCATTGTATGCCATGAAGAAACCTCCACTTGCTGACCACACCCACTTGTTGGCCATGCCCACAGGTGTGCGGTAGAAGCGCACCAAATTAGCACCCTCACTTTTACCTAAAACACCACTAATTGTCTGGAGCCATCCCTGCCCGGATTGGATTTGAATGTTGCCGCCCCATCCCTCCCTCCTAGTTTTTTCTTTATTTTATCTGCATTTGGGTTATGACTACATTTGGTAGTCATAACCCAAAAAATTCTAAGAAGTATCTTTTTTTTTTTTTTATCTCATGGACGAAATGTGAGAAATAAAGTTTATATCATACAATCATGCCATAAACACAAACACTGCATCTATAATTTGAGGAAAATATGCTTATAAAATAGTTTACCATTTGCCAATAAAAATAGAATATGTCCCCGGATTCCATTTTAAAAATCTGGTCACCTTACTCTGACCTCTTATAAAGTCTGAAATAAATCAAAGAAAAAACTTCAAGCACAAAGACCTAAGTACTCATGGTGTCTTCGAAACCTGTGACCATCTCTACAGCTTCGCCACATTAATTTGAGGCAAATACTGCAATTATCATCATCTTTCATTTTCTGCACACATTACTGAATTCTCAGGGCACCTACCATACAGAAGAAGTGCAGCCTTCTTAGCCGTGCATACTTCCTTGGTTTTATGCCATCTATAAAACTCTTACTTTTTCTTTTGATATAAAAGCTTGCATTTGCTATGCACTGTTTCAGATGAAAGGGTACAGATGTAATAAAATCATTTTAGCATAGCAGCATTACTCTATACCCTAATACGGGCCAGTTTAAGGGATCATGTTGACAGGTGTTGTTTTCCTGCATTTGACATGTGATTGGAACAATCAAATGTCAAATACCGGTCAGTAAAATCACATTGACTTTAAAGGACCAGTAGACATGACAGTTTAGAGGCTGAGTCTGACCTGATTTGCACTGCAATGCATTTCTTTGGGCACAGCATGACCCATTGAGGTGTGTATGAACTGCAGGCAAAAAACATCCTTTTCTTGTCAAAGCTAAATTTACCATTTAAACACATCAGCTAGAGATGAGTATTGATCTTTAGATGACAGAAAAAAATTTCAAAGTACATTTCCATTTTCTCCCACACATGTACCTTTCCCCTCCCTTTTTTCCTAAAGCAGAAGTTCCGTGAAAATGTACAGTCCACTCTACTGAAAGCCCCCCCCCCACAATCAAATACTCCTACAAACATGTGAAGCACTTGACGACAAGTGGCTGGACTCTGAGTTGTTATATCATATATATTCCTGTAGCTGCTTGTTTTCTCAGCCGGCAGTTAGTGAGCCGCTGGATTGCTTTTACAAGCAGCAGGACAGGACATCTCCCCTCCCCTGCCTTCCACGGCTCTCTTAGGCTCTCCTGTCCCGAGAGTGCAGCCAGTGGTTCCGCCAGCTGACCGTAGAGCTGATCGGAGACCAAAGCGGCTCCAATCATCTCAATGTTCTAAGTAACCGAAAGTGATGGTCATTTCATCACTTCCTGTTTCGCTGAATGTATGCAAACCCTTAGTGGTTTAACAAAAGTATCAGATCACCCATCACCCATCACCCTGCCCAGCCTGGCATTCATCTCTCAGACAATCAGACACAGAACAGTCCATGAACTGTTTTTGTTTTTTTATTGAGGGGATTGAACTTGGATGGGGTAAGGGGAATATGGGATGCCCAGTAGAATTTGTAGAACATTGCTTTTGACCACTATATACACTCTAGTATATACACTCCAGTCTTCACTCCAGCACAACTCTTGCTTCAGACTGTTTCTCCTCAACTCCTCCAGCACTACTCTTGCTGCAGAAACAGGAACTCCTGGATCTCCCAGGATCTGCTACAACATATTTGATTAGGCCTGACACTGACTCAGCCAGGCCTCAGTGAACCGTCCTATGCAGGCAGGGAAAAAGTTCAGATGCTAGCTGTCCCATATGCTACTGATCCCCGTCAGCCCTCCTCAGGCCCTGCCAGCCCTCCTGGCTGCAGCTGCCTGACTCCACTGCTCACGACACCACATTCCTTTCTGCTGGTTCTGCACCCATATCCGAATGCACTCTCCCAGTCCTCTCAGGTGTGCCTCCCCAGTCCTCTCAACTGTTCCATTCACTCACCAGCCCTCCTGGCTGCAATCGGTGGTTCCTTTCCCTGGAGACTCATTTGGCAGTACACTCTCCCGCTGTCCTCCTTTGCTCCTCTGGACAAGGACACCTTCATGTTTTCTTGGAAGGCCCTATCCACACCCGAGCTCAGGTCCAAGGTCTTCCCCCAGACTGGGGGCTCCTTCCAAGGCCCCCAACAGCCTCAGTACTCCATCTCCATCTCTTCCACCCGGCAACTCCTCCCAAGCTGGGCTGACTCTGGGTATTTTTAGTAGGCCTGCCCCCTGCCAATCCAGGTTGGGGATTGGTCAGGGCTCCCCAGAATACCCCAGGCAGCTCCACCTCTCCTCTCTTCCTCTCTTTCCAGAACCTTCCAGAAAGCTCTGGAAAGAAGAGGGATGTCTCAGATAAACTGCCTGTGAGTCACCAGCTCTACACTACCACTCCCAGCCCAGAATGAAAACAAACAGGCCTAGCCACCAGTTAGGCCTGCCTAAATTTTCCTACTCTTACAGAAAAATCTAACCTCTAGCACCTACCTACCTAGAGGGTGCTACATAAATCTAAACCAGTAACCTGTAAAGGCTTTTAAAGTGTCACCTATGGATAAAAAAATTTACATATTATATTGTGTTTTTTGCATTAAAATGTTTCCCAAAAAATTGCATTTGAAAAAACGCTGCACAAATACCGTGTGACATAACAAATTGTAACCTCCAATATTGTATTCTCTGGGGCGTCTGCTTTAAAAAAATATATAATGTTTGGGAGTTCTAAGTAATTTTCTAGCAAAGAATACTGATTTTTACAAGTACACAAAAAGTTTCAGAATAGGCCTGGTCTTCAAGTGGTTAAAGTGGAGCTCCACTCAAAAGGGGAAGCTCCACTTGTTTACCTCCTCCCTCAATCCACTGCCATATTTGACACCTTTCGGGGAGGGAGGGAAGAGCGGGTCCCACCATTTTGCTGCAGCGAACTCAGCTGAAAGTTCAATCCCCCTCCTCATTCCCCTGTCACCGCGCCACTCACAAAGCGAAGTGCGCTGCGTACATGCGCAGTGGGGAACCGACTGTGATGCCGCAAGGTGGCAGAAAAATCGGCTCGGGTGAAGACACCTCTGGCATGGCAGACTGGTAAGTGTCCTATTATTAAAAACCAGCAGCTAAAGTATTTGCTTTTTTTTTTTTTTTTTTTAAATATATTTTATTGAATTTTTCAAAGAGTACAAAGTTGCCACGTAGGGATCAAGTTATGAATAAGAAGAATACATCTCAGAAGTTTAGGCATTATACATGAGAAAGATAACTCTATAACAAAGTAAGGAAATAACAAACAAAAATAATATTTAGATTGGCCCTAGCACTTCTGGAAGGCATTGGTGATATCACTGTGTCTCATTGCTGCCTCCTGAGATAGCTGGAGACTTAAAATCGTGTGGGAATGCTATCCAGTACATTGCAGTGGGCATCCTTTCAGGTATTTAAGTGCCCACCTTTCCACATTGAGGCAACGCTATTCCACCTGCACCTTAACAAAGCATCAAAATTAGGGCTAAGGTGAGTTTTTTTTCCTTTTAAGTTTTATTAACACCTTTTTTTAAAAAAAACACCTTTGTAGGGGATTTAAAGTTGGGAGATGGGGGCTTTCAATACAGCAGACCTTTCATTTCAATGGAAGGACTGATTTAAAGTGGATGTAAACCCGATTTATGAAATTAGAACTGGGCACATATATCTGTAGTGTTTTCTTATCTCTCTTCAAAGCTCTGAGTCCCGTGGCTTTCTCCTGCTCTGTTCTGTTATCAGCATGATAACTTCTGACAAGTTTTCCGACAACTGAGATAAAAGCAGCCTGAAATTTGTGTCAGGGCGGTTACTATAAATAAATAACACAGGAGCCGCGCTAGTGTATCATTAAATTAGGGTGAGTCCTAAGATGTGATTCAAAGGAGCTGGACTCTCAGATTGAGCTCAAATAGGGGGTTGACAGGTCACAAATTGTCCTCAAAGTCCAAAGCGTATATATACCAAAGGAATATGATATAAGCAATCCACCACCACCCGAATTAAAGGCTTACCAGCCCGCAGCTTTCACCGCGCTCAAATGTAGATGGTAAATCCTCCTTTCTCAATCTGGTCAGGTGAGGGTGAGTCCCCTAGAGACCCCACATCCAGGAACTCCCAGGTACCAATGTCATGCATGGGAGAAAAAAGGAACCATATAGTGTAGTACGTTTATGACAAACCACTGGTCACTGAAGAACAACCTACACCAAACACCCTTATGTAGGAGGAGGTTGCCAACATGTTTTTTTTTTTGTATTGAGGCCTATTCAAAAAAAGAAGTATATGAATGGCTGTGTGAGTCCGGTCTAAATGTTATACCTAAATGATACCAATAACGTGCATGTTGAAAGCCTTGGGCCACAGGGTCATGCTTTTGGGAGCTGAATCTGATGCAGCCACGCCAAGCAGAAAAAAGTGGAGTCACTAAATGTTAATTGTTTTGTTTAGTTTGCAGTTATCCCCCTTCTTCCCTCCTATGCTGCACTATGAGTCCCAACTAAAAGCTTGGTTCTTTTACTCACCTTTTCCATGCCAGCTACACAAATCCCCTAAGATGTTAACATACTCCAGAAATACCTCTATATCCCTTGCAACTTGATTTAACATCAGCACACACCTCAAGCCCTTCTCTTATACATGAGAATTGTGACCTGGAATGTAAAAGGGCTTGGGTCCCCTAATAAACGTACCAAAGTCTTGCGCCATCTCAGATGTTTAAAAACTGACAATGCCCTGATCCAAGAATCCTATCTGACCTCCCAAAACTTCTTTTGAATGAAGAAAATGTGGGTAGGTACCATTCTGGGCTCAGAGGGCTCCGGTCGCAAGTCAGGAGTACTTATTCTGATACATAAAAATTTCCCTGGCACAGTTCTATCCCTGGATACTTAAGGTCATATAGCCATGATACATGTCAGGTGGGGACCTAGGGAACTCAGGATCTCCAGCATATATGCCCCCAATAATCCAGGGAAACAGTTCTTTACTGAACTATTCCAACACCTGCTAAAGGGGGACTTTAATAGCAACATAAATGCAGAAGAGGACAGGTCTCTCCCCAAATCTCAATGCTCCAGACCCCAATCTTCCCCCACCACAACCCTATTGTCAACAACAATGGATTCCCTCCACCTCACAGATTTGTGGAGATTACAACATCCGATGGACAGGGAATTTACCTTCTATCCCCCGCACAGAGTTCTTACTAGATTAGACTACCTTTTTGGCACTGAAAACATGATCTCCCAGGTAAAAGAAACTGAAATACATGAAATCGTCATCTTGAATCATGTCCCAGTCTCTATGACCCTAAACGATTACAACTCCCACTCCAAATGCTGCCTCTGGCACTTCCCCTCATATCTTGCCAATAACAAAGATTTTCACGCTTCCATGACAAAAGCATGGGAAGAGTTCACCTTTGCCAACAGGGAACACCAGGACAATCCCAATTTATTTTGGGAGGCCAGAAAGGCATTCCTAAGAGGTAGGATAATATCATACGCAGCCTCTTATAGAAAACATGCATTGGCAAAGTATAAAGATGCAAGTCTTAGGCTAAAACATGCCCAAGAGGCCCTAGCCCTATCCAACTCCCCGGTGCAAAGGGAGGAATGGCACAGCGCCACACTCTCTTTCGACCACTGGGCCAACACTTTGGAACTATCCCAGCGCGCTCAGTATGATGCCACTTTTTTCAAATTCGGCAACAAGTCAGGAAAATTACTGGCAAGACTATGCAGGGGCCCCCATAAGCCCACCATATCACCTCACTCCGTGACAAACTAGGTAAAGTCCACTCCCAGCCAAATGAGGTAGTTCAGGTCAAGCTGGATTTTTATTCTTCTCTTTATGACCCTGACCCCATCAACACTACGCTAGCACAGAAATTCATAGATGCTCTAGACTTGCCCAAGGTCCCTCCAGCCCAACTTAAAACCCTAAACTCACCAATTTCCTGTGAAGAAGTTCAACACACCATACAACACTTACCCTCGGCCAGGGCTCCGGGCCCTGACGGATTTACAGGAGAATTTTATAAATCCATGTTCGACACCCTGAGCCCCGCCCTTTTGCGAGTTTACAATGGCATTTGGTCTGGAGGCTCCTATTTACAATCCAGCAATCAAGCCATCATTAAACTACTTGAAATAAAAGGGAAGGACCTTCTAGAACCTCATACCGGCCCATATCCCTGTTAAATCCTGACACAAAAATTCTCTCCAAGATAGTGGCCAATAGACTAGCCAGCATCATCCCCTCCCTGATCAACCCAGCACAATTGGGCTTTGTCAAAGGCAGAACGGCCTCCTTAAATATGCGCAAGATGATGATGGCTTTGGATAATGCTAACAGGCACCCCGAGGAGGAGACAGCCATCATCACCTTGGATGCAGAAAACGCCTTTGACAATGTCAATTTCGACTGGCTTTCCCTAGTCCTCACCAAACTAAATTTTGAAGGTCCTTTCACTCACTTTATTCACCAAATGTACTCCTCCTCATTGGCCAGGCTAGTAGTAGTTGATATTCTTAGCAAGGAATTTAGACTGTTCAAAGGGACGAGACAAGGCTGCTCATTATCCCCCCTGCTTTTTAATTTGGCCATGGAAACCCTATCTAGACACGTATTATACAGAGCTCCCCTACATGGCATTCAGGTAGGAAGTCAAGAACTTTGATCAGCGCTATTCGTGGATGATGTGTTAATTTTTACAGCAAACCCAATGGCCGACGCAGGTACCATCAAGGAGGTGTTTGATTTGTTCAAATTATGCTCAGGCCTCCGCATCAATTATGGCAAGAGCGAAATCCATCTCCTTGGCACACAAAAAAACCCTTACTGGTCCAATAAGTTGCCCTTCTCACTGGCCAAATCCCACGTCACATACCTGGGCATAAAAATAGGTAAACCCCCCTCCTCCCTATATTCCCTCAACTCCCCCTTTTTTTGAAAAAAATCTCACAGGAACTGGGTAGTTGGATTGAAGTTCCCCTCTCACTTCTGGGGAGATGTCATCTCTTCAAAATGGTGAGTTTTGCCAGACTTCTCTGCCCGTTGCAAACAATCCCGCTGTTATTGAAACACAAAGATGTGCAAAATATTTACCGAATCGTTTCTCAAATCATTTGGCATAAAAAAGACCACGAATGGCCCTAACTAGACTCTATGTCCCCAGAAGTGAAGGAGGTGCAAATCTCCCCAATATGAGGCTATATAATCTGGCATGCTTGCTTCGCAAAGGTATGGACTGGATTGCACAGTCATCACGCTGCTCTAACTACGACCTAGAAACTCTTATGGTCCACCCCTACTCACTGGCAACTCTCCTTCACACCAAATGGAATACATTGGGACCTACCCTTCAACACAATGTACTCCTATGGGACACTATTATAGCCTGGCGAGAAACATGCAAGCTACTAAAACTACCCTGGTTTCCCCTCAGGACTTCAACACAAATCCTACCAACACTGGGAAAAGAAAGGCCTAGCAACTTTTGCCTCCTTATGCGACCCAACTTCGGGCACCCCCCTACCTTTCCAAGACCTCGCAAACTCAATTTCACTGCCAGCATCACGTGCCTTCTACCACGCTCAATGCCACAGCTTTCTGAAAATTAACTGCAAAAACGGACCTAAGCGTTTTGACTCTTCAATTATAGATAAACTGCTACGTAAAGGCTCATACTCAATCTCCAACATCTATAAACCTTTGAGGTTGGCTACCACTTTTACCCTATTATCCTCCTCTGCAACAAACTGGCCTAAACACTTCCCCATAGAGGGACTTTCAGAAAAAGTCATCAAAGGCTACAACTCGGTCCTTCGCCTTCCCCCAAGTGAACCCTGGAGAGAAACCCAGCTGAAGATACTGCATCAAGCTTTCATCCTCTTTATCAAAGAAAAAGATGACCCTTACTCTGCCACCTGCCATCTATGTTCTCAGAGCCACCCATCGCTAGCTCATCGTTTCTGGCACTGCCCTCAAATTGGAACTTTCTGGGACCAAGTCCTTTCCTACATAGCAGGTATTAAAACATCCGTCCAAATACCAAAAGATCCTCTGCCTCTTCTATTTGGCTATTGGGACACTTTGGCCCTAGCTAAATCCACTCGAGATCCTATTTATCTTCATGGAGCCTGGATCCAGACCACACTCCTGGTGGTCCGCAGGAACATACTAAAAAACTGGGTATGGCCTGCACGACCCTCTCTAGCTCAAATCAAAAAAGAACTGCTTCTACTTCTCTACAGGGAGAGGCTTACAGAAGACTTTTCTCATCCTACTTCAAGTAAACGTTTCTACCAAAAATGGGAAACCTACATATCAGCTACACTCCCTCAGCAAGAATTGGAACCCTTCCCCACAAAGTTACTGTAACTAGCCTCTTTGTCCCTCTGATCCTCTTAGTCAGTCTAGTTGCTTAGGGCAACAAGGGTACGCAAGGTCCATCAAACAAATTACAACTGGTTATAACGCTTTGGTATACTTTATTGCTGGCAACCTTTATTGGCTTTTTCCCTTTTCCCCCTCAGCAGTGGACAGGAGGGGGCCCTGGGAACCTACCAGCAGCTGCAAATATACCCCCAGGTGCAGCACCCCCTCCTCTTTTATTTTTCTTTTCCTATTAATATCCCCGATTACTCTACTTCAGGAAAACTAACCCTGATTACTCTCTCCTGGTCCCTATTGTTAATGTCATGGCATTATTGTGTGTTATTAGATTGTAATTCTGTAGCAATAGGGCATCATATGTATAGTCGCCAACACTCGCTGTATGTCAATTATTTCATAAATTTAATAAAATCTTTAAAAAAAAATAACATTAGCAGAGAGCTTGCCATGTCACAGGACAGCTCTGAGAGTCTCTGCCTATGTGGAGTGGGGGTGTGTGCTTTTCATCCAATCAGCTGTCTTGGCTGTATGCCCAGACTTCACACTGCAGAACAGGAAAAGAAAATCTCTAACATAATGTGCACATTGTAAAGAATATATAAAGCTGAAGACAGCAGATATACATGTAAAACTTATGTAGGGAGATTTGTTTCATCCCTGTTTATCATCTGCGGCTGTTCACTTCACTGGGTATATGTGAGGGTTTACATCCACTTTAATAAGGTAAAGGGTAGGGAGTCAAGTACAAATCTGAGTGAAAAGGGTGATCACTGACTCTGTTCATTCGGATAAGGAAGGTAAATTACATATTTACAGGCTCCTTTCTCCGCTCTCCATCTTGACAGATAGGGGACAGAGGGGGCGGAGGAGCACGGAGGGGGACAGAGGAACATGGAGGGGGACTGCAGGAGCACGGAGAGGGGTCGGGGAAGACAGAGGAGCATGGAGGGGGACAGGAGCATGGATGGGGATCAGAGGAGCATCGTG
>BLSH010129043.1:32030-54139 GCA_018402905.1 Glandirana rugosa | reverse complement strand
GGTACGAGGAGCCAATGGAGCACAGAGAGGGATCAGGGAGGGACCAGAGGAACATGGAGGGGGACAGGAGCATGGAGGGGGATCAGAGGAGTATGGAGGTGGACAGAGGAGCACTGAGGGGGACCAAGGGGCACGGAGGGGGACCAGAGGAGCACGGAGAGGGATCAGGGGGACCAGAGGAGCTTGGAGGGGGACAGGAGCATGGAGGGGGGTCAGAGGAGCATGGAGGGGACTGGAGGAGGATACGGGGGACAGTAAGGGGGTGATTGGTGTGGTGGGGGAGTAACAATCGCTGATCTCCCTGTATACATTTCATTAAAGCAGCTGAAAGCTGCAGGAGAAGAAGTGGCTGTTAGCTGCTTTAATGAAATGTAAACAGGGAGATCATGATTGTAACTTCCCCCTAGCGCTGCACTGATTACCCCCTTATTGCCCAAGTATCAGATTAGGCATCGGGGCATTTTTCCCAAGTACAATTACTTGGGCAAATGCTTGGTATTGGCACCAATACCGATACTAGTATCGGCATCGGTGCAACCTTACTTTTAAGTCTGCAGCATTTCAATTGTCTAACCAGATAAGGCATCTGATCATTGGTAATACGTCTGCATATGAAAAATCTGTTTATTCTTTATATCGCAACAAAAGTATGATACTGGAGTGTTTTTCTGATAAAAGCGTGCTGCAAACAATACCAAAATATATTTGCTATGATTCCTGCAATTAATTAATCAATAACAGCAGAAGCTATTTTCTTGGAAAGATTATTGCATTTTATGTTGTTTCATCTATTGGATAAATAACACCAAAAGGAGTACATTTTTTGAGACTCCAACAATTAAACTTACAGTATACAGGTATATTTTGAAATATGTGATGGGTGGCTTTTGGGGTTGCAATATGTTATACAGTATGTATGGGTAAGCAATGTTTTTTTCTGGTGGCAATTTGATGTTTTTAACTTGAGTATGTGCATGTAATACAACTCTCTAATCTATTTACAGAAGTATTTGGATGGTTGACTATATGTAGCTTTTAATGCATTATTTTTTTTGTCTATATGTATTTATGAGGGCATTAGTCTCCACCTTCCATAAAATGTTCATGCAATAATTAGGTTTATTTCCCTGTGGTTTGTCATATTGTGTTTATTTTACTGGTTAATGCAGCTTGTTGATCATTAATACATGTTTAAATGTGTTTTAATGCAAGCAGTGCATGTGCCTGAATTTGACCTGGTATCTGCGTTGAGCAGTCGCTGTTCAGCAGGAGTGTAAGAGGAAGAAGCAGAAGAAAGGAGCTACTTGTCACATGCTGACAAGGAGCATACTGATAAGAGAAGAGAGCAAAGTGACAGAGAGATTATCTCGTCACTATGCTGCTTCTGCTTTCACTGTCATGGGCTGTGGTGGGTCCAGGATATTCTGGGTTCAGAAGAAGCAGGTTGAAAGAAAGTGAATAATACAACAAAAGCAGCTTTTTCTTTTATGCAGTACTCTCCTAGTTAGGCTTCTGGGTAATTTTGGTTTGTCTCCTTCTGAAGTCAAGGGATGAGTGATTGTTTGTTTTGGTCTGTTCAGGATTTCACAAGCTGGAAGTTTGAATGCTCCCCCTTGCCTCTAGAAGTTTCTATAGCTTATGGAAGGAGAATACAAATTAGCTACCTGATTATTGATCAGGGCCTAGCCAATCCCTGGGGAGGTGTGCACAGATGGTGGCTTGGAAAGTTAATAAATAGTATGAACCCTCGATAGATTCCTTGGAGTTCACAAAGCCCGATAAAGACAGATTTTGCTAAAGTGTCTCTCATGCATTCTAAAAGTGGTGAAGAATGTGCCAAATGTATGTATCTGTCTACAACTTGTACCTGAATTTGGCCTAGTTGCTCCACTTTTATATTGCACTCAAGACACTTTGGCAAAATCTGTGTGCGCCAGTTTTTCTCTCTGTACACCAAAAGAGAATCTGTCTTAATTTGCTCCACTTTTGAATTTGCAACACAATGTAAAAATGGTGCACTTTAGAATTATTTGATTATGGTGCACAAGTCGCTGTCAGAACCAAAAGTGTTGCAAATTATTAATATTATTATTAAAATACAGGATTTATATTGTGCCAACAGTTTGTGCAGCATGTTACAAAATAAAGGCAGACATTACAGTTACAATACAATTTGATACAAGAGGTATCAGAGGGCCCTGCTCATTATGGCTACAATCTAAGAGGGAGAGTCAATTGTTACAAAAGGTAATAGCTGTGGGGGAGGAGCTGATGGAGAGAGTAAACCAGTATATTAGTTAGGAGCAGGATTCTTAAAAAAGAAGGGTTTTCAGGGATCTTCTAAAGATGGATAGATTAGGAGACAGTCAGACAGAGTGGGGTAGCTCTGGAGAAATCATAGAGGAGAGCTTGGCAGGAGGTGGTAAGGGAGCTAGAGAGCAGGAGGTATTGTCTTGGGAGGACCAGAGTTTGGCTTGGTTGATATTTTGAGATCAAGCTAGTGATGTATCTGGGGGATGAGTTGTGGATGGCTTTGTAAGTTTTTGTTAGTAGAGTTGAGCGAACTCGAACTGTAAAGTCAAGTTTCGGGGTTCAGGTATTTTTTCGCACCTTTTGAATAGCTGCAGGGCAGCCAATCAACAAGCGTTTCACTTGTTTGCCCTTAGAAGCCATCACAGCCATGCCTGCTAATGGCATGGCTGTGATTGGCCAGTGCATCATGTGACCCAGCCTCGATATGAGCTGTAGTCACGTAGCGCTGCATGTCACATGCTCTCAGACTAGTATAGTGAGAGGATGCTGCCGCTGCTGTGACGGACAGATTACTGTTATAAAATCATCTCATACTGGAATAGGGAGAGGTTCCTGCTGCTGGTGTGAGGGATAGATTAGCGTTATAAAATCATCTCATACTAGCATAGGGAGAGGTTCCTGCTGCTGGTGTGAGGGACAGTTTACCGTTATAAAATCATCTCATACTAATATAGGGAGAGGTTCCTGCCGCTGGTGTGAGGGACAGATTACCGTTATAAAATCATCTCATACTAGTATAGGGAGAGGATCCTGCCGCTGGTGTGAAGGACAGATTACCGTTATAAAATCATCTCATACTAGTATAGGGAGAGGTTCCTGCTGCTTGTGTGAGGGACAAATTAGCGTTATAAAATCATCTCATACTAGTATAGGGAGAGGTTCCTGCTGTTGGTGTGAGGGAAAGATTAGCGTTATAAAATCATCTCAAACTGGTGTAGGGAGAGGTTCATGCTGCTTGTGTGAGGGACAGATTAGCGTTATAAAATCATCTCATACTGGTGTAGGGAGAGGTTCCTGCTGCTGGCGTGAGGGACAAATTACTGTTATAAAATCATCTCATACTGGTATAGGGAGAGGTTCCTCCTGCTGGTGTGAAGGACAGATTACCGTTATAAAATCAACTCATACTGGTGTAGGGAGAGGTTCCTGCTGCTTGTGGGAGGGACAGATAAGCGTTATAAAATCATCTCATACTAATATAGGGAGAGGTTCCTGCCGCTGGTGTGAGGGACAGATTACCGTTATAAAATCATCTCATACTAGTATAGGGAGAGGATCCTGCCGCTGGTGTGAGGGACAGATTACCGTTATAAAATCATCTCATACTGGAATAGGGAGAGGTTCCTGCCACTGGTGTGAGGGATAGATAAGCGTTATAAAATCATCTCATACTAATATAGGGAGAGGTTCCTGCCGCTGGTGTGAGGGACAGATTACCGTTATAAAATCATCTCATACTAGTATAGGGAGAGGATCCTGCCGCTGGTGTGAGGGACAGATTACCGTTATAAAATCATCTCATACTAGTATAGGGAGAGGTTCCTGCTGCTTGTGTGAGGGACAAATTAGCATTATAAAATCATCTCATACTAGTATAGGGAGAGGTTCCTGCTGTTGGTGAGAGGGACAGATTAGCGTTATAAAATCATCTCAAACTGGTGTAGGGAGAGGTTCATGCTGCTTGTGTGAGGGACAGATTAGCGTTATAAAATCATCTCATACTGGTGTAGGGAGAGGTTCCTGCTGCTGGCATGAGGAACAAATTACTGTTATAAAATCATCTCATACTGGTATAGGGAGAGGTTCCTCCTGCTGGTGTGAAGGACAGATTACCGTTATAAAATCAACTCATACTGGTGTAGGGAGAGGTTCCTGCTGCTTGTGCGAGGGACAGATTAGCGTTATAAAATCATCTCATACTGGAATAGGGAGAGGTTCCTGCCGCTGGTGTGAGGGTTAGATTAGCATTATAAAATCATCTCATACTAGTATAGGGAGAGGTTCCTGCTGCTGGTGTGAGGGACAGATTACCGTTATAAAATCATCTCATACTAGTATAGGGAGAGGTTCCTGCTGCTGGTGTGAGGGACAGATTAGCGTTATAAAATCATCTCATACTAGTATAGGGAGAGGTTCCTGCCGCTGGTGTGAGGGATAGATAAGCGTTATAAAATCATCTCATTCTAGTATAGGGAGAGGTTCCTGCCACTGGTGTGAGGGACAGATTAGCGTTATAAAATCATCTCATACTAGCATAGGGAGAGGTTCCTGCTGCTGGTGTAAGGGACAGATTAACGTTATAAAATCATCTCATACTGGTGTAGGGAGAGGTTCCTGCTGCTGGTGTGATGGACAGATTACCGTTATAAAATCATCTCATACTGGTGTAGGGAGAGGTTCCTGATGCTGGTGTGAGGGACAGATTACCGTTATAAACTCATCTCATACTGGTGTAGGGAGAGGTTCCTGCTGCTTGTGTGAGGGACAGATTAGCATTATAAAATCATCTCATACTGATGTAGGGAGAGGTTCCTGCTGCTGGTGTGATGGACAGATTACCGTTATAAAATCATCTCATACTGGTGTAGGGAGAGGTTCCTGCTGCTGGTGTGATGGACAGATTAGCGTTATAAACTCATCTCATACTGGTGTAGGGAGAGGTTCCTGCTGCTGGTGTGAGGGACAAATTATCGTTATAAAATCATCTCATACTGGTATAGGGAGAGGTTCCTGCTGCTGTTGTGAAGGACAGATTACTGTTATAAAATCATCTCATACTAGTATAGGGAGAGATTTCTGCTGCTGGTGTGAGGAACAGATTAGCGTTATAAAATCATCTCATACTAGTATAGGGAGAGATTCCTGCTACTGGTGTGAGGGACAGATTACCGTTATAAAATCATCTTATACTGGTGTAGGGAGAGGTTCCTGCTGCTGGTGTGAAGGACAGATTACCATTATAAAATCATCTCATACTGGTATAGGGAGAGGTTCCTGCTGCTGGTGTGAGAGACAGATTACCGTTATAAAATTATCTCATACCGGTGTAGGGAGAGGTTCCTGATGCTGGTGTGAGGGACAGATTAGCGTTATAAAATCATCTCATACTAGTGTAGGGAGAGGTTCCTGCTGCTGGTGTGAGGACAGATTACCGTTATAAAATCATCTCATACTGGTGTAGGGAGAGGTTCCTTCTGCGAGGGACAGATTACCGTTATAAAATCATCTCATACTGGTGTAGGGAGAGGTTCCTGCTGCTGGTGTGAGGGACAGATTAGCATTATAAAATCATCTCATACTGGTGTTGGGAGAGGTTCCTGCTTCTGGTGTGAGGGACAGATTACCGTTATAAAATCATCTTATACTGGTGTAGGGAGAGGTTCCTGCTGCTGGTGTGAGGGACAGATTAGCGTTATAAAATCTAATATAAATTTGTGCTAAATAGTACATTTGCGTCCAGAATGAGGAGAGCGTCAAATAAGGGACGTGGTCATGGTCGTGGTGCTGCTGGTGCTGCTGGTGTTGGTGAAGCTCCTGTTGCAAGGAGAGGACAGAACAAGTGCAGGCAATAGTAGATTGGGTGGCAGACAATGCCTCCAGTTCCTTCACATTGTCTCCCACCCGGTCCCTTGCTGAAAGCTCAGAGTTGGCACCTGAACCCCATGGCCATCTGTCTTTCACCTCAGCCCCTTGTAAATCAGCCAAGCAGTCTGAGCCCCAAGTCATGCAGCAGTCTCTTATGCTTTTTGATGACTCTGCTGGTGTGCATTCTGTGGGCCATCCACATAGCCCTGCCTCAGAAGTGGAAGACATTGAGTGCACCGATGCCCAACCACTTCTGTTTCAGGATGAGGACATGGAAACACCACCGCAGCACATCTCTGATGATGACAAAACTGCTGCGGCTTTCTACAGTGTGCAGACTGACAAGGAGGGCAGTGGTGAAGAGTGGGTGGAAGATGATGTGGAGGATGATGAGGTCCTAGACCCCACATCGAATGAAGGTCATGCAAGTGACGTGTGCAGTTTGGAGGAAGAGGTGGTGGTCGCACAGAGGCACCAGCACAGTAAAAGAAGAAGCAGATTGCAAAAGCGGAGCCTAAACAGCACACATGCAACTACCCACCGCACCCAGGGACCTAGCACACCAAAGGCAGCTCAAAGGAGTTCCCTGGCGTGGCAGTTCTTCAGACAATGTGCTGACGACAAGACACGAGTGGTTTGCACGCTGTGCAATCAGAGCCTAAAGCGAGGCATAAATGTTCTAAACCTGAGCACAACCTACATGACCAGGCATCTACATGCAAAGCACGAGCTGCAGTGGAATAAGCACCTCAAAATCCAAGAAAGGTCTCAGGCTCCTCCTGCTTCCTCTTCTGCTGCTGCCTCAGCCTCTTCCTCCACCTCTACAGTGCCAGTGTCACCTGCCATCCAGCAAACAGACGATGTGACAGCAACGCCACCATGTCTGCCACCATCCCCAAGCATTTCCACACCATGGTCCCATGGAGGCTTACAGCTGTCCATCTCCCAAACACTGGAGAGAAAGATGAAGTATCCCCCTACGCACACGCGATCCCTGGCCCTGAATGCCAGCATTTCAAAATTCCTGCCCTTTGAAATGCTCTCATTCCCTCTGGTGGACACGGACAGTTTTAAAAACCTGATGGCGGTGGCTGTCCCACAGTACGTGGTTCCCAGCCGCCACTACTTTTCCAGGCGAGCCATCCCTTCCCTGCACAAACAAGTCGGGGACAAGATCAAGTGTGCACTGCGCAATGCCATCTGTGGCAAGGTCCACATAACCACTGATACGTGGACCAGTAAGCACGGGCAGGGATGCTATATCTCGCTAACTGCACACTGGGCAAATGTAGTGGCGGGTGGGCCTGAGGCGGATAGCCGTTTGGCGCATGTCCTTCCGCCACCGATGATTGCAGGGCATTTCTCTTTGCCTCCTGTTGCCTCCTCCTCCTACTGCGCTTCCTCCTCCTCTACCACCTCTTCATCCGTTCAGCATAACACCTGCACCACCAACATCAGCACATCCAGGGGGAAACGATATGTTTGGGGGATAAACCCCACACTGCGCAGCAGCTGTGGACGGGCATTGAACAACAGACCAATGAGTGGTTGTTGCCACTGAGCCTCAAGCCCGGCCTGGTGGTGTGCGATAATGGGCGAAATCTCATAGCAGCTCTGGACCTAGCGGGTTTGATGCACATCCCTTGCCTGGCGCATGTGCTGAATTTGGTGGTGCAGAAATTTCTAAAAACTACCCGGATATGTCAGAGCTGCTGCAAAAAGTGCGGGCCGTCTGTGTGCGCTTTCGGCGTTCTCGCCCTGCTGCTGCTCGCCTGTCTGCAGCGGAACTTCTGCCTTCCCGCTCACTGCCTCCAATGCGACGTGCCCACAAGGTGGAACTCCACCTTGCACATGGAGAGACTGTGCGAGCAGCAGCAGGCAATAGTGGAGTTTCAGCTGCAGCACGCATGGGTCAGTCACTCTGCGGAACAGCACCACTTCACCACAAACGAGTGAGCCTCCATGCGAGACCTGTGTACCATATTGCGGTGTTTCAAGTACTACACCAACATGGCCAGTGCCGAAGACGCTGTTCTCAGCGTTACTATCCCACTTCTATTTCTCCTTGAAATAAACAGTTTGGGCCATGATGGAAGAGGATGTGGCACAGGAGGAGGAGAAAGAGGGGTAATTTCCATGGTTATCAGGCCAGTCATTCACAAGTGGCTCGTAGGGTGGGTTACTGCACCAGCATAGGCCAGGTAAAAAATGTTCAAGCCAGGGCACAGTTCTGGAAAATGAGGAGGATGAGGATGATGAGGAGGAGGAGGAACCATGTTCACAGCAGGGTGGCACCCAACGCAGCTCGTGGACATCACTGGAGCGTGGCTGGGGGGATACGGAATACACAGATGATACACCTCCCACAGAAGACAGCTTGTCTTTGCCTCTGGGCAGCCTGGCACACATGAGCGACTACATGCTGCAGTGCCTGCGCAATGACAGCCGAGTTGCCCACATTGTAACTTGTGCTGATTACTGGGTGGCCACCCTGCTGGATCCCCGTTACAAGGACAACGTGCCATCCTTAATTCCCTCACTGGAGCGTGATCGGAAGATGCGCGACACCGGGGCTCAGTGGAAGCACAAGGCGAAGGCAGAGGAGGAGGAAGAGGTCGCCAACGCAGTTGTGGCACCGCCAGCACCTCAGAAGGCAGGGTTAGCATGGCCGAAATGTGGAAAAGCTTTGTCAGCAGCACGCCACAACAAACAGCACCACCAGCTGACAGGCAACATCTTAGCAGGAGGCAGCATTTCAGCAACAAGGTGGAACAGTATGTGTGCACATGCCTACACGTACTGACTGATGGGTTTGCCCCATTCAACTTCTGGGTCTCCCAATTTGGCACATGGCCTGAGCTTGCCCTTTATGCATTGGAGGTGCTGGCCTGCCCTGCAGCCAGTGTATTGTCTGAACGTGTGTTTAGCACGGCAGGGGGCGTTATCACAGAGAAGCGCAGCCGTCTGTCCGCAGCCAACGTGGACAAGCTAACCTTTATTAAAATGAACCAGGCATGGATGCCACAAGACTTGTCTGTACCTTGTGCAGAATAGCCATTTATACCGGCTTCACACAGACATTGGTATACTTAAGTGAACGTATCCTTTTTTTTTTAATATGTCTCAATATTTTGGGGGCTACCCCAATTAGAAAAAAAAACAAACAAATAAAAAACAGTGTTGGCTACCTCCTCCTCCACCGCTACTTCCACCACCTACAGCGCCACGGTCACCGCCTCCTCAACCTCCTACTCCACATCCACCTCCTCCTCCATTTTTTATTTTTTTTAAGTTATTTCCCTATACACATTTGTTTGCAGGGCACTTGTCCTACTCTTACCCCCATTTTGCTTCCTTTTGCAGCCCTCTAGCCCTTTCCAGAACTTTTTTAGAGCCATTCTTGTGCCCAAAAGTTCGGGTCACCATTGACTTCAATGGGGTTCGGGGTAAAGTTCGGGTCAAGTTCAGGGCCGAACTCAAACTTTTTCGCGAAGTTTGGCCGAACCCGAACATCCAGGTGTCCACTCAACTCTAATTGTTAGTACTTTGAATTTTATTTGTTGGGTGAGTGGAAGCCAGTGGAGGAATTGGAAGAGAGGGGCGGGGGACACTGAACAGTTGGTAAGGTGGATGAGTCTTGCAGCAGCATTCATGATGGACTTCAGTCTGGATGTAAAGGTAATCCAATGAAGAGGGAGTTGCAGTAGTCAAGGCAAGAGACCAGAGAGGGAATTAGAAGCTTGGTGGTGTGATTGGTTAAAAAGGGGCGTATTCTGTATATGTTGCAGAGGTTAAGGCAGGATCATTTGGAAAGGGATTGCATGTGGGCCTGAAAGGACAGTTCAGAGTCTAGGGTTACCCCCAGCACCCTGGATTATTGGGATGGACTGATAGTTTTGCCATTGATTTTGACAGAGGAGTCAGGGGAAGGGGCACATGGTGGAGGAAATGTTATGTATTATGGTTTTAGATATATTGAGTTTATGGATGTGGTGTGACATCCAGGCTGATATGTTTGTTAGTAAATCAGTGATGCATGAGGAGACTGATGGGGTGAGCTGAGAGGGAGAGAGATAGATTTGGGTGTCATCAGAATAGAAATGGTAGTGGAAGCCATGGGAGGCTATCAGCTGACCCAGAGAGGAGGTGTAGATTGAGAATAGGAGAGGTCCAAGGACAAAACCTTGGGGGACCCCAATGGTAAGAGAAGTAGGAAAGGAGGAAGTAGAGTTGTGACACTGAAGATGCGTGAGATGGGCAAGATTTGAACCAACGGCCACGGAGACCGAGCAAATCAAGTCTTTTGAGGAGGAGGGGGTGGTCAACTGTATCAAAAGCAGCAGTCCAAGAATAAGAGTACGGAATAGTGACCGTTGGTTTTATCTGTTAGTAAGTCGTTGGTGAGTTTTTGGAGAGCAATTTCTGTCGAGTGTTGAGGGCAAAATCCAGACTGAAGGGGGTCAAGAAGGTTATTCTTAATGAGGTGGTCGCTCAGCTGGTTGTAGACTAGATGTTCAATGAATTTGGAAGCAAAAGGGAGTAAGGAGATCGGTCTTAGATTGTTAAGATTTTTGGGGTCCAGTGAGGCCTTATTTGGTTTGGGAGTGACTAGTTTTAGAGGGTTGGAGAAGATGCCAGTAGAGAGGGAGAGGTTGAAGATATGAGTTAAAATGTGTACGATAGAGCCAGAAGGTGACCATAGTATTTGAGAAGGAACAGGGTCCTCTATAGTAGCTGGGTTAAATGAGGGAAGTATTGATTGTGCAGGAGGACAAGGAGTGTAAGGTAAGGGTGATATCTGTACAGTGGAGATCTCATCATGAATCGTATCAATCTTATTTTTGAAGTAATTAGCAATCTCCTGGGCAGTGAGTAAGTTAGTGGGTGGAGGTAATGGAGGACGAAGTAGAGTGCTAAAGGTAGAAAAGAGTTAATGGGGACTGTGTGAGAGGGTGTAAATGAGAGTGATAAAGTGGGTCTGTTCGGTAGTGTGGAGGGAGGTATTGTATTTTTGGAGGGCAGATTTATATTGTTTGAAATATTTCTGTGACTTAGTCTTACACCACAAACGGTCAAGGGCTACATTTTTTTGAGGCTTCTGGTATTGTCTGTTTGCAAGGGTTGTAGCAGTCGGGGCCTGATTCTGTGTGTAGTGAAGGGGGATGAGGTATCCAGGGTATATAACAGTGTAGACAAATGTGACCAAGTTGGGGCAGGACAGGGATGAGATTTTGTCATATAGACATTCCAACTCCATCTCCTTTCTGTCCACTAGGCCTGGGACAGTAAGTCCACAGGAGGCCACCATGGGAGAGGGCCGCAGGAGGTGGAAAGTCAGATTCTTGAAGCTGGGTCTCAGTAATAGCAAGTAGGTTGAAGGAGTTTGTGATAGAAAGGTCATGGACGGAGGTGAGTTTGTTACAAACAGAATGGGCATTCCAAAGGGCACAGGAGAAGGGGAGGCTGATTCTAGGCAGAAGAGGTATAGAAATCAGATTGTGTGGATAGCAGCTACTGTTAGAGGATAAGGGGTGTCGGGTAAGTTAGCCAAAGGTAAATGAGGGTGGTCCAGGATTTGGGGAAATATCTCCAGAAGTTAGGAGAAGCAGAAGGGTGCTTCATGAATTTGGCACAGTACAGTAACAAGAGGGACTGACACCAGAAAAGTGGCACAGCAGCTTTATTGACTTCCCCCCTTTGTTTTCCCCAGCAAGGAGAAGTTCTCAGCCATAGAGGGAGCTGTTGCTCCTCAGAGGCAAGCCTTGGATTGCGCTGCTGTTCTCTGAGGTCATGGGGCAGGAGACCTGGAAGGGACCTGGAACTGGCTGCAGGACTTCACCAAAGGGATCTGGTCTTGAGAAGGATTTTTCTTATTTACTGGGAGGTGTCCAGAGGAGGCTGAAAGGTGGCAGCTGCAATGAGGACTAGTGATTAATGACCCTGTACTGATTCCTGATGACTGTCTACCTTTGGGGTATAAGTGCCAGACGTTGCTCTGACCGAGGTGACTGTTCACAGATTCTGATCATTCCCTTGTTCTCAGCAGTGTCCTGGGCTCTGAGCTTAGTGAAGAGTGCTTTCCTGTACTGTGCAGTGTTCCTAAAGTTGCACTGGTTGCCTACAGCTGTAAAATTGTGCAGGGTAACCAGGTGCCAAAGAGACTTCCCTCATGGTCCTGAGCTGCGAAGCCTTAAATCATTTAGTATTTGCAATTAGGGAACAAGAGAAGATTACCTGTTAAAGTGATTGTCCTCTTGGTCTTCAGCTGTGATGCTTTGGACTGCTCTTATATTTGCCTTATGGCCTTATCAGCTGTGAGGGTGTAGACTGACCCATTTCTCAACAAGTGCTAAGGAGAAGATCATATACCAAAGAGAGTTGCCTTATGGTCCCCACCCATAAGGTTATAGCCTGCTCAGAAAGTCCCCTCCTGGTCTTCAGCTGTGTGTTCAGACTCAGGGAAAAGGCTGGCCTTCAACTGTTATGTGTTAAATGTTTTGGAGAATCCATGCCCCTAATCTCTCTCCTGTTACAAGATTTAACAGTAATAACTCACAAAAAGACAACCCCTAGACTGTTTATTGGGCCTGGAGTGAGTGGACTCTTTCTTGGGTGGATGGTAGCCTCTGTACTGTTTGGGGGAGAACAAGCTAAAATCAGCAGCCCCTGCAGGGTTTGCGCTATATTTATGCTTCAATGGGATATTCATTTTTACAGTGTATGTTGTCATTTTTGGCTGAATTTCTGATTTATGTTACCAATAAATTTTGAGTTTAATGTCTCATCTCATTCTGAAGAAACACAGAAGAAGGATCCGAGAAAAGGAGGATCTGGGCTGCTCTGTGCAAAACCACTATACAGAGGAGGCAAACATAACATGTTTGTTCATTTTAAAGAAAAAAAAATTAGACTTTAGTATCACTTTAAAGCTTAATCTAGACCATAGCGTAAATCCCTTAACACTTCACCTAATTCTGAAAAGTAACTCACAAAACAAACTGGTAATATGTACTGTACATCTTTTTGAGATTATTGTGTCTCATCTACCAAAACACCTCTTCCTTTCTCCTAGAAATGTATACTTAACTTGCACTGCCTTAATCACATGTGCAGTACACTTATTCACATATAAAAATCTAACATCACAAATTCTCATTTGGCTTCATAAGCAAACACAAAAACTCAATTTAAACCGGTTTGTCATTCAATTTTATATTCGTGCATAGACCTTTGCATCCCCATACATTCAACCATTAAAATAAATAGAAAAGATTAAAAAAAAAAGAACGTACAAAAAAGAGAAATAAAGAAAGAAGCAGAGAAAGAAAAAGAAAAAGAGAAAAACGAAAAGAGGGGGGCCCTTCCCTACAGGCTTCTTTCATTGTTCCCTATATTCATATCTGGTGAAAAACTAGATTACAGGTACAGTCTCAAGATATCTGAGATGTTGAAGTCTTTCCAAGCCCCCTATTTAGCTATGAATTTTGGGTATTTCTCCTGTAGGCTTGCTGTCTATTCCTCCATACATATAATATAATATATTTTGGACACCCATTCTTTCATACTGGGAATGACACTATCTGGGTATGATAGCCCTGGCTATGGCAAAGATAAAGCCAGTGTACAATCTATAAGACCAAACTCCGTAAATGGGCATTGCATAATCACTGTCCATTCAATGGTCAAAGTGAGACAATGCTGAACATAGGTGGTAAGAGAGAGCACAAAGCTGTGATCACTGGAACCATGCACAGAGGTTTGTACATATATGCCTTGCATTCTGGCACATTATGTCAGAATCCCAGACCTCAGTTCCTCTTTAACACTTTTGATGCCTGACCTTTTTTTATATTTTTCACACACATTAAAAAGTGCATTATAGGCCAGAATATTACAAAAAAAATCCAAAGAACGTGAAATATTTTCCAACAGCAGAGAACCTGTAGAAGAAAAATATCGTAGCTGCAATTTTTTTTTTATGATAGTTGCGCAACTGCATATCAAACCTTTTTATCAGTAAAATGTGCCCAAAAACAATAAAATCACCATTTTTTTTACTGTAAAAGAGCTGGTTGGTGCATGGCGATAATCCCTTATATGCTACCCAGTTGTAATTTACATTTACTATTAGGGCCCTGTTATGGGCCCTGCACTGTGCATGAGTTGATGAAGGACAGAAAGTCCCTTTCACCAACAGTCACTAGCAGTTGTTACCTGAGCCCATCTTAGCAGAGGGCTTCTGAAATCGCTTTATGGAGGACAGATGAGGCATATAATCTTGCCTAAAAATATAAGCCAGTATAGGTCCTATTTAGTCCATCAGGCTAAAGCAGCGTTATTCCGTGTATAATACACAGACTGATCCTATTGACCTGAAAAGAAAGCACACCATGAATATTGTTCAAGCAATTGAATGGCAATGTCCTGAAAATCCACCCAGTATAAAATCCTCCAAATCAATAAAAACTCAGGTCACAGTTCGTCTGAAGGTTTATGCAGATGTATGGGGAGACCACCTTCACAACACCTCGTGATCCCACTCCCTTAAGAATTGCGCTCACCAGAAATATATCAATAGACCGCCTTTGTATACAAAAACTCCTGTGTGCAGCCAGGGAAACATCTCCATAGATATCCTAATTGGATTACCTGGATCTGTGGTGTATGGTTGCTGTTCCTATATTCAGCCAAGCTCTGACTCCACAGGCAGTTCAGTTGCTCAGATAAAAAGGAAGCAAACCTCATAGTGTGAACCTGTAAACATTTTATTCCCATACAGCAAACCCCCCTTCTCATATTACACTTACAAACATCAATAAACAATAGCATTCGTTATCAAACAGCACTATGTACAATATGTCTCCGTACGCACCACTCCTGGGAGTTTGGTCATCCATGGTGATTCCCGGGGGGAGACATCAGAAATAGCTGACAGATGCAGCAAGCCGTGTGGTCGTGCCTAGACACGTTTCCTCATTCTGTCTTTGTCAATCACGCCTATTGACAAAGACAGGTGAGTGTAATTCTTAAGGGAGCGGGATCATGAGGTGTGGTGAAGGTGGTCTCCCCATACATCGGCATGAACCTTCAGATGAACTGTGACCTGAGTTTTTATTTATTTGGAGGATTTTACACTGGGTGGATTTTCAGGACACTGCCATCCAATTATTTGAACAATATTCATGGTGTGCTTTCATTTCAGGTTAATAGGATCTGTCTGTGTATTATACACGGAATAGCGCTGCTTTAGCCTGATGGACTAAATTTGAGGACCTGTATTGGCTTAAATTTTTATGACTTTTATCATTATAGCAGCTGCTTAGATGCCAATTATCATTTTATGTTCCTAAGTGCTGGATAAGTTATATTATTTAGTTCTAGGCTGATATATGATCTTGCCTCTTTATACACTGGTCATCATTCTGACAGTTCTGTGGTCTAAGGCTTCCAAGGAAGAGCTGCAATGCCTAAAAACCATGGGGTGAGTGGGGTAAATATGGTCATGGGAAGGGAGGTGACGCAGACACCTCCACCACCTGTAGAACTGATCAGGTAGCTTTTTTTTCTAAACCTAAGGTTCTATGTAAGTGATCAAAGTTCGATCTTTCAGCAGCAAAGTTCTTATGCAGAATCTGATCCTCTTTCTCCAGATTAGTACCTGATTCAGCAAGTACCCAAAAGCGTTGTCCTTGCATGTGATTGAGTATTCTTTGCAAAGTGCTGCTTTACCTCATTTACTAAGCTCTGGAGCAACTGCACTTCCAGGAAGCAACTGCACTTGCAAAGTGTACAGTCTATTTCCCTTTGAAAAGAACAGAACCCCTATTGGTGGGACTTTAAAAGTGGTGGAGCAGAAATTGATTGCTACAGCATAGTCTTGTAAAAATTTTACATGTATTGCACATAAATTCAAATTAAAAGATGAAATTACAGAATTTTGTAAGAAAATTTTTATAGGTATATTACTTTATAACCTGTTAAAAATCCTAAGAAGATTCCAGCCTTATTGGCACACACCAACAATCAAAAAAATGTAAACTGTGCATCATTCCACAGTCCTATGCAAAAGGAGAAGAGCCCGACACATTTCAGGTTCAAGCCTTTCATCAGGGGCTTATTGCAGAATGTATTTGCGTATCTAAACACAGTTTCTCAGCTAATAACACTTGCAGATCTTCCTAGTTCTGGTGTGCAATAGAGAGTAGTGTAAGAGTAGAACTGAAGTCTAAATGGTACTTCAAAGTCGGTATGGTGGGGAAAGTTCAGGCCCGAGCCTAATTGTGTATTAGAGTTGCCCTTGTGTTAAGTACTGTAAGGCGTTTGTTCCAATCTGTAATCTCAACACACCGGATGAATGTGGAGGACAGGGAGGTGTGTTGGGGGGAGGAAGACAACCTTTCTCCCAGGTCGCCCTTTTCTCCAAAGCGTATGCATCAAAATTGTTTCTAGGGCACCATATGCCTTGGTCTGCATAGACAACAGGGGAAGCAGATATCTCTGCAGTCCACGACGGGATCTACCATACGTGTTCTCCTAAGATAGTGCCTGTGTCTCCAACGTCTCTCATCTTCACACGTGGCAACTTTGTGGACTGCAGAGATATCTGCTTCCGCTGTTGTCTATGCAGAAATGTAAATTTTTTTACAAGAATATGCTGTAGCAATCAATTTCTGCTCTCCCAATTTTAAAGTACCACCAATATGGAAGAAATTGTAAGTCTGACAGAGTAACACCAGCACCACATCCCTAGAAAAATCAATAGGACCTTTAGCAAAAAAGAAAAGAAAGAAATTGGGACTTTAAAGGTGCTGGTTAACCCCTTCCCTGAAGAACTACACAGAAGTGGGATAAAACATACACTTTATTTCATTACATAAAATTGTGCATGGTGCAGGCTCAACTGAAAGACTCAGTGGCCCACCCGTTTGTACAGATAAAGAGTATCATTAAAATAGTGACACTGTATACAGTCCATGGTATAGGTGTAAACAGAATACCAAACACTCCTGGCTGTGTGACAGAGAGCAGATGGAGTATGTCGCCAGGGTGGTATTGGAAAACCCAAGAATAGCAAAGTGATCCAAGATGGTCCGACGCGTTTCGCCTGACTATTTGGGCTTCTTCAGGGACTTGGATCGCAATACCGTCACTAAAACACAAACAGGTCAATGAAACTCCTACGCATATACACATCAAAATATTTCATAATCTGGTGGTCTAATTTACCAACCAGTGTTCATTAATTAACCTATGCTTGTCATGCAAAGGTATGTTCATATCAATAGATTGGCCTAAATTTCTATACAACGGTATGTTTCTATACATATACATTTCTTACATAGAAATATACATTCTAAAAATCTGTATAGTCATTGGGCAACATTCCAACCCCACTAGTGCATATTGTAGAGAAAAGACCCACTAGCGAACCAAAATAGACTTAGTTTACCTGTTAAGCAGAATACTCAGATGTCGAACAGTACAACAATAGTGAGACGGATGGTATGAGAAAGGAGGTCATGGGAGGTGCATTTGTACAGATTCCAGTCAAAGATGTTAACACTATCTCCTTGCAAGGGAAGAAAAATTGGAAATAAGAATTCATACAAAAAAAATGGGGGAGGGAGGTTTTGGAAGTTGGATAGAAAAGCTGGGGTATAGAATATTGGGGATCTGGGAAAATTACGGAAGGTATTAACCGCCTCATGGGTTGCCGGACCAAACATGCACCCATTGTCCCCTACATAGCTCCTCTCGCAGAGAGAAGGGAAGGAGGGGAGAAACAGGCACAACTGCAGCGGACGCTAGTAGTATAACATAAGGTAGTACTGACATAAGGTAGTACTAGCATAAGGTAGTACTGACAACCCCTGTCAGTAAAATGCTGTATGTAGATAGCTACCGTAGTGTCAATATAAAAAGAGCTTCAGAATGTAAAAGGGTTCATAGAAAACACTTACATTGAGAGTGTGCCACATGTGCTCAGGTATCGTCCAACTGAGTCAATGGGCATATAGTAAGCTGAAAATTAGAGTCCCGACTTGTGTGGACAAAAAATACGGCGTCCCTCACATAGCAGAGAAGGAATCCCCATATGGGTAGTCCTAAGGAGGTCAGTGATATACATAAAAAAGAAGGCGAGAATTAGGATCTAACACATCCTAGGTCAGCATAAGAGGGCCTCAGTTTATAAGCAGAAAAAATCCATTAATTATAGCCTACCCTATGTAGATATCCAATAGAGTAGAGCTCTTCACAAAGGTCCGTCTCCCAGACCCGCCTCAGCGTCTGCGGCGGATCGGGAGTACACGCTGCCTAAATACTGAGAAAAACGGCGCCAAAAAACACCCGTCGCTCTTCCTCTGCGTCATGTACTGACATCACGCAGGGTGCGCCTGGTGTGTATCAAAAGGAAAACTGTGCGGCGTGCGTGTCAGTCAGCCTACACTCACCAGATCACATGACCACCTGAGATGCAGAGGACGCCGGATCCCACAGCGCCGGAACACAGCGGAGGCCACGAAGGGAGAACGCAAACCATCCATGTCTCCCGTCTCACCAGCAAACAATCAAGATAGGGACGGCAGACCCCTCATCCATCTCTCAAAACCTACGGGATGGATGGTATAAATAGCACATGAGGCAAATCCCTGGACAACCTGGGAAACGCCCCTGTCCCGTCATAGTTGTCCTCGAAAATATGAAAAAATAAATAAATAAAGGAGGGGAGAAAAAGGTGCGGTGTAAACCGCAAGGATTATAGAATAACATTGTAACGGTCATATTCATAAGAATGACCATAGGATCATATTCAGTAAAGGATCGTCCAAACGGACTCTATACATCTTGTTAGTTTAACCATGTGTAGTTCACAGATAATCAGCAATGAAGACATCTGTGTATGCACTGGAGTGACACATAAATATCTCATAGTAGTAGATGCTCAACCAGTGAAGTCATCCCGATCATTGGTTTGGGACAGACTAACGAAATCCGTATCTAGGGAAGCCACATTACTTCATAAGTTCCCGGTATGCTAACATCGGATTATCCATGGGGAAAAAAAAAAAACAACCCAAGACGGGAGGGAAGGATAACATCGTATGTGTTACTGTAACAAATTAGATCTTGTGTGTTGCATAATATTGGAGCTTTTGTTCCTCCATAACAATTCACAATAACGATTTGAAGCTTATGTTCTCGTTCAAACCAGGGGCCCTATTGGCTCTAAGTTGGAAAATCCACTTTGTTTCAAGACGTAATAGTTGCATATCGATATTACCACCCCTTTCTGATTCTGCTACATGTTCTAGGGCAAAGAACTTCATATAGTTTAGGTCAAATTTATGATAAAGGCCTATATGTCTGCTAATGGCTGATTCTAGTTTTCCATTCGAGATCTCGTACACATAATCCCTAATCCTATGATGGAAGGGTCTCTTGGTTTTCCCCACATAAAAGGATTTGCAGAGACATTCCATGTAATATACAACCCCCACCGTTCTGCAGTCAATGGAGTGTTTGGGAGTCCAGGTCTGTCCATTGGGTAAATGGACAGACCTGGACTGCCACACCCAACTGCAGAAATTGCAGTTCCCACATCTCCTGGTGCCCCTGTATGGTCGGGCCCAGGGGATAGTGGCCGTCTGCTGCTCATAGTGGCTGCGGGTGAGGCTATCCTTTAGACTTCTTGCCCGGTGAAAGGTGATTGAGGGTTTGTCGCCTATATATTTGGTGACTATGGGATCATCCTGTAGCAAGTGCCAGTGCCGCCCCAGGATGTCTCTATCGCAACCATTTGCAAATTTGAGGATTATTCGCGTTTGTGTACGAGATGCCGGTGGGGGACAAGAGAATAAAAGGGATTCCCATGGTTTTGATTTCATTCTATTGAATGCTTGTTTGAGGCATTTATGGCTATATCCCCTTCTCAGAAGGCGATGTTTCAGGATGTTAGCTTGTTTCAAAAAAGATTCATGATCACTGCAATTTCTTTTTTTAAATACTGTCCATAGGGAATGCTTTTTTTGAGAGATTCAGGATGGTCACTTTGAGCGTGGAGGATGGTTTTTGCCGCAGACGGTTTGCGATAAAGGTCTGTGGCAATGTGGCCTGACATATCCTTATGGATTGTAACGTCTAGAAATGTAACCATGTCCTGGCTGCATTCCATCGTAAAACTAAGATTGAAGGTATTAGTGTTTAAAAAGGTCATAAAGTTTGTCAGATCGTCTCGAGTGCCCAGCCAAATCATAAGGATGTCATCTATGTACCTGTGCCAGGTGAGAACGTGGCACAGGTACATAGACGAGTCCCCATAGAAAATGGTCCATTCCCACCCGCCCAGGTACAGGTTGGCGTACGATGGGGCACACTTGGTGCCCATCACCACATGAATACATTACGAGACAAAATGTACTCGAGTAACTCTAAAACAAAGGCATTGCATTTAAATAGATTCCTATCCAGAGTCTTCAGATATTCGGCCACAATGCCTATACCCCTATTATGCGGTATAGAGCAGTACAGGGCTTTTACATCAATTGTTACTAGCCATGCGTTGGTCAGGATACTGATGTCCTCCAGGACTCTCAGAAGGTCTCCCGTATCTTTGATGTAAGATGGTAACATGGTGACCAAGGGTCTCAGATAGTCATCGACCAATTGACTGGCTTTTTCAGAGATACAACCGATCCCAGAAACAATAGGTCTACCGGGGGGGATCTTGTTTTTGTGTACCTTGGGTAAGGAATAAAAAGTGGGCATAATGGGATCAGGTACATTGAGATATTCAAATGTGTTTTTATTGATCAGCCCCCCCCCCCGGTAGGCCCTGCCCAGGATGTCCCTGAACTCCAAATAGAAACCGGAGATCAGCGGAATGGGTATTTTTCTATACCAATTGGTATTATTCAGGATGGCTCGGCACATCTCTGTGTATTGTTTATGGTCCTGTATCACTATATTACCTCCTTTATCTGAGGGTTTAATGATGACACTCTGATTCTCTCTTAATGTCCTCAGGGCCCTCTTATGACCCTCTGTGAGGTTGCTGTTTGAAGTCTGATTATTTAATTCTGCAATATCATGTAGGACCTTTTGAACAAAGGCCCATATGTGCAGATTTCTTCAGAGTGGTGGGAAGGTTTGGGACTTCTTTTTATATTCTGGTATCTCTACCGTTCCTGAAACAGGAGAAATCATCTCCTGCTGCATAGATTCCTCTTCACGTGTTACCCTCTTCCCATAGTTCCATAAGGTCCTTGAGGGCCCTGAAGTCATTAACCACTTCAATACTATGCACTTAGAACACTTTACTACCAGACCAATTTTCAGTTTTCAGTGCTGTTGCGATTTGAATGAGAATTGCGCGGTCGTGCAACGCTGCACCCAAACAGATTTTTTATCATTTTGTTCCCACAAATAGAGCTTTCTTTTGGTGGTATTTGATCACCCCTGCGGTTTTTATTTTTTTGCGCTACAAATGAAAAAAGACCGAAAATTTTGAAAAAAAAAATTCTCTATTTTTGTCACAAAACTTTGTAAATAAGTAAATTTTCTCCATCACTGGTGGGCACTGATGAGGCTACACTGACGGGCACTGATGTGGCAGTACTGATTGGCACTGATGAGGCAGCACTGATGAGGTGGCACTGATGATGAGGCACTTATATGCAGCGATGATGAGCACTGTTAGGCGGCACTGATAAGCAGCTCTGACGGGTACTGAGAGGTGGCACTGATATACAGCACTGATATGTCACGGCGAATCGTCACAGGCAGTCACGACGTATAGTCACGACATATAGTCACGGTGGAGAGTCATGGGCAGTCTCGACGAATAGTCACGGCGGATTGTCACGAGTAGTAGCGACGTATATTCACGGAGTAGTAGTCACGGTGGAGTAGTCACGACGGAGTAGTCACGGTTAGTCATGACGGTGTAGTCACGGGCAGTCACATCGGAGTAGTCACGGGTGGTCACTACCTCTTTTAAATGAATAAATGTTTCAAAACACTGTTTTTATCTCTTAAAAAAAAAAGTTTTAAAAGCCAGAAAAAAGTAAACATCGCGTTTTTTTATTTTTGGCGTCCCCACTAGTTTATGGTGGTTTTCTTTCGAGATAAACACCCTTGTTTTACTATTTTTTAGACAAACCCACGTCGCAACGTGCTGGCGCGTTAAGAGTAAGTTTAGCGTTGTCGTGACT
>BLSH010129043.1:13773-31893 GCA_018402905.1 Glandirana rugosa | reverse complement strand
GCAGGAGTCCTATTGTTCGGCGACGCGCGGGCCCCCCCCCCCGCGTATAGCGTCGCTAGCCACCACACCCCCCAGTCAGACTGGGGGGCGTTACGGCTAGAGGCATTTCACGAAGCTAGGCTTCGTGAAATGGTACACTGGTCGGCACTGGTTAGTACCGACCAGTGTGACATTATGTCCTTTCGGCAAATAGTCGAAAGGACATGAGTCCAGACGTCTGGACTACTCCCCTCTCGGCTAGCCGACGTAGGGACTGTCCCTCCCTAACACGACTACTAAATAGTCGTGTCGGGACTGGGCAGGCTCCCTGGTGGTCTAGGGTGGCGATCCGAGGGAGGGCTGTGCTGATAAATCATCAGCACAATCCCTCCCTGTCAGGGATGCAGCCGATCGGCTCTCCCCTCATCAGGTCTGCAGACCTGAGTACAGGAAAGCTGATAAACGGCTTTCCTGTATTACAGTGTGACCAGCCATGATTGGTCACGGCTGGTCACATGGTAAAGTGCTTCGGATCGAAGCACTTTACGGAGATCGGCATTGCGGGGGGTCAGACTGACCCCCCACACCACCGATCGCTGCGATATGCGCCCCCCCCCCCGGGCGCGCAGCGGCTTGTTATCCTGAGGACGTCATATGACGTCCAGTCAGGATAACTCAGCCACTTCCCGGCCGTCATTCTTCATACGGCGGTCGGGAAGTGGTTAATAGTAAAATCTTTCCAAAGTTCTAGATCCCTTGCCTTTTCCATCTGTGGAGTAATCGACTCATCATGTATAGCATGGAGAGTGAGCTTGCGTGCAAACAGAATTATATATTTGGCCACTTCAAATTTGTCCAAATCTGTTGTAGGACAAAAACTCAAACCCGTCTTCAATAATGAGCGCTCATCAGCTGAGAGCTCATATGAAGATGGGTTGATAATTTGTAGCTCATCTACACTTTCTTTGAACCCTGAGGGGTCACTGTTTTAATGATACTCTTTATCTGTACAAATGGGTGGGTCGCTGAGTCTTTCAGTTGAGCCTGCACCATGCACAATTTTATGTAATGAAATAAAGTGTATGTTTTATCCCACTTCTGTGTAGTTCTTCAGGGAAGGGGTTAACCAGCACCTTTAAAGTCCCAATTTCTTTCTTTTCTTTTTTGCTATTGGTCCTACCACCAATATGGGTTTTGTTCTTTTCATATAAATTTGGGATTGGTGGTGGTGTCAGACTGGCATTGCCTGTTTTGTAGATCTTTATACTGACTATTTCCCTTTAGTAAAGCAACCCTTATATGTTTAGTGTGTCCTTAGACTTGTCATTTGTGTTGACAGATTTCATCTGGAAGCCTTAATCAATTTTGTGTTTTGAATAATATTGAGAGAGACAAAGTTAGGCCAATGTGGAACCATATTCACACAGTCATCTTTTATTGCCCAAATGCTAACATCACATGTTAATGTAGTCTATGGAGTTGATTTACTAAAGGCAAATAAGCAGTTCACTTTGCAAGGGAATTATTGCTTAGCCTAAGTAAATTAAGTGAATATGCTAACACCCATCATCCAATTACGCTCAAGAAAAAATGCTGTTGTTGTTTTTCTATACCCTTTGCACGATTAGCTATTCTTTGTAAAGTGAATCTTCACAACATTTGCTAAGTTAAGGGAAGGCTTCCTTAAAAGGTGAACAGCCTATTTGCTTTTAGTAAGTAAACATGTCACTCCCTCATTATTATATTGCTGCTCCCCATATTTTCAAAGCCCTACCAAAAACATTGTTTTTGTGATAAGAAAAACATTTCACCATAAAAGAATACTAGAAACACATAAAAACACTAGAAACAAGTCTCTTAAACCCTATTAAGCATTAGGCTCAGGGGGGTTCTTTGTCCTTTATTATAAAAACTTGGTCAGATTCTTCCCCTCTTTGATGTTTTTAGATTAGAAAACAATTGGAAATGATTATGTATCCCTAGCTGATATTATTTTATTTGAATAATGTTGAACCTAAACCTGATAATTATTTCATGCCTGCATTATTTCTAGGTTAAATAAAGTGGGCATTTATATTATTCATTTTAAGCACAATCACACTAAACAAAGTGCAAGTTTTAGTAGCAGGTATTAATTATTTATCAGGAATTGAAGTAATACCCCTTGCAATGCCTATGAATGCCTTTCTTATCAGAAAACCCATGCCATTTTTATTTACGCTTCATGCATCATGCATGCAAGCATCTACTTTCTGTATAAAGATGTTCTCCCAGGGATAACACAGTCATCTAAATCCTTGTACATATGCAGTAGTCTGCTCCTATCACCAGTGTCCTGCAATCTCCACCCAAAATAATCTCATAGAATGTAAAAAAGACCAATAAATGATAACATACTCAGGTATAACTAAATATTATAATGTAACCCAGTTTACAAAATGATCTTGCAAACAAAAAAGAGCACATTGGATTCAAACAAAAGCTTAAACTGTGTGTCAAGGCAAAATTAAACAATAAATAAATAGTTTTATCCCTTTAAGAAGGCTGAAAGTACATAAAAATATCCATTGATGTGCCAGAAATCTAGCATGTGCTTCTACTTTAACCCCTCCTCCGGCAAAATCAACAGGTATTTTTTTGCATTTTTTGAGCAGTTATATCAAATCTTTCAATAGTAAATTTAAAGTAAACCCTAACAATGAATATGAGTTCATTGTTAGGGTTTACATACAATTTAATCTAAGCGCTCCATGACACCTGTTCTAGTAATGTGTTTTCCCAAAAAAGACATCTCCAGTGTTACAACTTACTGTTCCTCATTCTCTATCCTTGACGGTTTAACCATATTAACATTTTTCAATGGATACAAACCCCATTCCTTTATTGTCCCATATTTAATAATCTTGGAAATCCATAAATACAATCAAGGAGCTCATTTCATAGGCTTATTTAAATATCAATTGGGAAACTATCTATCTGCTCACTTTGAATGTCTAGGCTTCCATATTCCATAATGGTAAGGAAGTATTTAACCATGTCAATACTGGGCACTTATACACCTTCTTGCCCAGACCAATTTTCATTTTTTAGTGCTCTCACACTTTGAATGACAATTACTCAGTAATGATACACTGTATCCAAACAAATTTTTTATCATTTTTTTCTCACAAACAGAGCTTTCTTTTGGTGGTATTTAATCACTGCAGGTTTTTTTTTTAATTTTTTTGCGATATAAGCGAAAAAAGAGCGTACATTTTGGAAAAAACACTTTTTTTCGTTTTTATTGTAAAATTTTGCAAAGAAGTAATTTTTCTTCATAAATTTGGGCCAAAATTTATACTGCTACATATCTTTGGTAAAAATAACCCATATTAGTGGATATTATTTAGTTTGTGTAAAAGTTAGGCTGGCCATACATTATACAATTTTCTTTAGATTTACCTTTAACTGTGTAGTGGAAGTGCCTGCCTAATTGGATAAAATTGAAAGTGTTGTTTCGTTTTTACCTCAAATTATATGGTTTGTGGTAAATCTAAAGGAAAATTGTACAAGGCAATTGAACATGTATGGCCAGCCTTATAGAGTCTACAAGCTATGGTGCTTGAAAGTTGTTCACACCTGATTTCTTGAGACACTAACAAGCTAGGAATGTACAAATACACCGCAAATGACATTTTTTTGGAAATTAGACAGTCCAAGGAATTTTGTAAGAGGCATGGTGAGCTTTTTGAAGTTGTAACTTTTCCCACAAATTAAGAAAAAAAAATTTTTTTGCACAAACTTGTCATATTAACAGGTTATTTCTCACACACAGCATATGCATACTTGCAACTACACCCCAAAATACATTCTGCTCCTCCTCCTGAGTATGGCGATACCACATGTGTGAGACTTTTACACAGCCTGACTACATACAGACTCCCAATATTGAAGTAGCACCTTCAGGTGTTCTACAAGCATAAATTACACATCTCATTTCTCAACCACCTATTACATTTTTGAAGGCCCTGGAGATCCAGGACAATGAAATTAACCCCATTTTGAAAAACAAACACCCCAATGTATAATCCATGAGGCATAATGAGTCTTTTAATTGGTTCATTTTTTTCCAGAAGTTTTTGTAAAATATGGAAAAAAATGCAATGAAAAAGTTGTCCATTTATAAGATATTTCTAACACATAATATGTACATACCAAAAATGACACCCCAAAATACATTCTGCTTTTCCTGAGTATGGCGATACCACATGTGTGAGATTTTATGTGACGAACACGGGTATCAGATCCCTGCCCTCCTCACGAACTCATGACAGAAGACCAGTCAATCTCCGTGCTGTCACTAACGTAACAATGCCACTCTCAGCTGCATCCAACAAAAAGATTTTCCAGCTTGTGGGACCACAACTTAGGTTCCAGCAGCCTGAGAGTGGTTGTTACTGGGCTAATTTAAGCAATTAACCCTTTCACTGCCACCACTGACCTTTGTTTACTTACTGAAGAGTCAGAACTTTCACTAATTTAGAATTTTAGAATAATTGTCTGTAACACACACTGTCACCAAAGACAGGTCTATTCAGATGATTTATCCTAAACAGTAGCACTCTTCAAGGAACAGGTTTGTTATAGCTTGCATTAAGAGCTTAGTGACAAGGTTGACACTTTTCAAAATAAGCTTTAATACTGAAAAGGTTAAAATTGGTGCAAGTAAAATATTTACAGAAAGAAGGTATTTCAAAGCAATAAAGGAATAATATACAGCAACAACAAGATAAGGTAGACTTTAAGAAAGAAAGACACTTGAAATGAATGTCCTTGGTTGAACAGAGATTGGTCGATGAGTCAAAAGGATCTCAACTTGCAGATGTTCGTGGTTTGATGGTAAAAAGGAGAACTAAGACTGTCTCTGCAGATCCCTTTTTCTCTGGGACCAAAGAGGTGGGGCCAGATGCCCCTGACCACTCAAATGGATAAGGAGGGTCTGTGGGCTGTCCGGGGTGGATGATAGCATAATGATACTCCCTTACACACAGTTTTCATACCAATATTCATATCTCCCAATATGTACAGGGTGCATTCCTGAAACCGAGAAATTATGGTACAGCATTGAATTTCATGCCCAGGGATACCAGACACAGGGTAGCTTGGATACGCATGTCACCCAGGAGGCATCTGACAGTGATCTTCCCTCTTGTATGTATGAACCTGGTCATGCCTGGACTAAATTTGTTTAGTATAAAATTCTGAATTCAAATATGTACTTTTTATTAAGGTGTCAAGGTCCTGTCTGAATTTATGAATCATGTGTAGATTTCTTAAGTTTTGAATTGGGTAGAGGTCTCTGAAAGGTCACTTCTGCTCTGAATGCCCCTTTATGACCCTCATTAATTCTGAGCCTCCTTTGATGGCATACTCTGTATTCATAATGGATCTGGTTATAGTTTTACGATAGGCCTGGACAGCAAAACCAGACATCCTGGTGACTCGATTAGCTGTTTACAGCCCTGCACAGGCCTGAGTGTTGGTTTCTGATGTCTCTAAGCTGTGATAACATTTCTTTTAAAGTGAGCTTAGGAATTCCATGACTGAAGGGAGAAGGATGGGAGTGAGGTTACTTCTGAAATGTGGGTCTGTTAGGCTAAACTGTAATGGCTGACAGCTGATTCCTGAACAAGATGGTCGATAGCTACAGTTTTTCATGTGCCTAGCATGTGATATTGTTACATTTTACACAGCCTGGCCACATACAGAGGCCCAACATTGAAGTAGCACCTTCAGGCGTTCTACAAGCATAGATTACACATCTCATTTCTCAACCATCTATTGCACTTTAGAAGGCCCTGGAGCACCAGGACAATGGAATTGACCACAAAATGACCCCATTTTGGAAAGCAAACACCCCAACGTATAATCTATAAGGCATAATGAGTCTTTTGAACGGTTCATTTTTTTCCAGAAATTTTTGGAAAATGTGGGAAAAACCCATATTTTTTACACAAATGTACATAGCAAAAATGACACCCCAAAATACATTCTGCTACTCCTGAGTATGGTGATACCACATGTGTGAGACTTTTACACAACATGTCCTCATACAGAGGCCCAACATCCAAGTAGCACTTTCAGGCATTCTACGAGCATAAATTACATATCTCATTTCTCAACAGCCTATTACACTTTTGAAACCTAATTGACAAGTTTGAGCGGGACTTCTACGAGTTTGTCGACCTTGCATTCATGAATGGTGTCCTGGACAAGGGACAATGGGAATTCATTAGACCCCCTTTTCCTCGTATTCCTACCTTCTACTCACTACCTAAACTTCATAAAAATCCCCACGACCCCCGGGCCATCCTATTGTATCAGGTAACGGCTGAAAAGTTGATTTCTGGACGAGTTTCTGCGTCCATATGTATCCAGCCTCCCCTCCTTTGTCCAGGACACCATTCACCTTCTGAAGATTTTGGAAGGAGTGACCCTACCTATGGAATCAATTTTGGTCACGATCGATCTCGAAGCACTATAGAGCTCGATTCCACACAGTCAGGGAATCAACGTGATTCGTAGAATTCTCTCCCAAAGAACCAATCACGTTTGGAAATTCACTAATTTCCTAGTGGAATCTCTAGACTTTATTCTACATCACAACTGTTTTGGATTTGCCAATCTCCTATTCCTCCAGGTACAGGGCGTAGCAATGGGTACATGTTGTGCCCCATCCTACACTAACCTCTATCTAGGGGAATGGGAGAAAGGTCTGTTTGAGGTTGATGGCATGGCTGTATTTGAACCCCACATCTTTACATGGCATCGCTATATAGATGACATATTTATAGTGTGGGAGGGACCCGTTGAGCTTCTGCAGACTTTTTTTAACTCAGATCAATAATAACTCTTGGAATCTAAAATTTACTATGACGTACCACTCTCATTCTATACCTTTCTTGGATATAACTATCCATAAAGGTGAAGATGGTACACTCAGCAGTAGTCTGTACCGCAAATCCATGGCAGGCAACAGTTTGTTGCATGCATCCAGCTCACACCCACAGTCTCTGGTTAAGTCCATACCTTATGGACAATACCTTTGGGTTCAAAGGAATTGTTCCGACGACCAAACATTCAAGATTGAAGCAGATAAGTTACCCATCAGGCTACTAGAACGCTGGTATTCTAGAACAAGTCTAAGAAAAGCTTTCAATAGAACTATAAGAAAAACTAGACATCAATTAATTCATCACACCAAACCCAGTTCACCCATTTCTGATTCTACCCCAGTGCGTCTAATCACAAGGTATTCCAATCAGCATGCTGAGCTGAAAAGAATACTTAATAAGCACTGGCACATCCTTAAAGAGGATCCTCTGGCCGCATCATGTATTCCTGAAGCACTCGCAGTCACATTCAAATGGGCCAAATCACTTAGGGACCACTTGGTCCATAGTGAATTTTGCCCTACTCGCAATGACCCATGTAAATATTGTAGATTCGTGTACACAGCAAAAAAAAAACCCTCTTTACCGAACAGGATGAATTTCTCCCCTAGACATTTTGCGGAGTCATATACATGTTGATTTGTGACTGCGGGTGCTTCTGTATTGGAAAGACAATACAAGAATTTTAGAAACATGCTTATAAGCAAGTACTGAGTATGAAAACTGTTAATCCCGAGTTTCCCCATGTCTTGGTTAAACATAATGGTATTTTCCCTCGTATTAAATTCTTAATTCTAGACAGGGTACATCCTAGCCCTTGGGGAGGCGACTGGGACACAAATCCTTGCTCCAGTGTGAAGCTCGATGGATTGATAGATGTCATACCAATTCCTACCTGGGCCTGAATGAAAATATTTAATTCCGACCATTTCTGGAAGGCTTTAATTCAGGGGGATGGGAAGGATAAACCCCATGTTGTATGATATTCTTGTTTCTACTTCTCTTGTTGTTGTTGTTTTATGCATGTTTCACCCCAGCTTTATTCTGGGCACTTTGTGACCAAATATGCATTGAATCATGACATGGAAATGTACATCGTATATGATCATTGGTGTTGAGTTGTGTGTTCATGATATTATCGGCTTAACATGGCTTCATCCTTTTCTTTTTCTTTATTTTGATTCCATTTAAACAGGAGGAATCATGGGCCCACCCGCCTTCCAGGCACCCTGTCTGTGGCCATCCCCCTCCGGCGCAACCAGGTTGCCTGCTCATCCAGCAGAAGTGGCTGGTTCAACCAGCCCCAGTGGTTATTGCGAGGCAGGGTGGAGCCCCTGTTCCATCCTGTCGCTGGGCTGAATTCCACCAACCTGTGCGGGTCCCCCCCGTCTGGCATCCCTTTCAACTCCCTCCGCTATGCACATATTCTGCCAGACCAGCAGAGGGAGCTCATCTCCCTTCTTGCTATTCCTCTATGTTGCATTGCGGTCCAGGCTGGTTCAGCATCGGTGGACACGTGACATGTGGTGTCACCCCACCTCGTGTGGGATGACGCGGCGCACCATGCGTTCGGGGGGCCCTCCTTCTGACCCACCCCTGGATGGAACTCTGACCATCGAGTGATGGTGAGCCCCAGGTGTGGCGTTCCCGCCCACCCCTCGGGAACCTCCTTTAAAAACGCCACTCCCAGCCCCTGCAAACCAGCTGGCACTCTGGAGAGGGGATGAGGAGACATGTGGCATTGCTGGTAAGGAATCTCCCTGTTTGACCTCCTGCACAAGCTGTTCACATACAGACTGTGATAGACTCACTGATCCATCTCCCTCTTATGTTTCAGAACGTTCACTTCCCTGCAGTTGCGGACATTGTTTTCGCCACGCTGTATTCAGCATTTCCATTTTCGTCAGGTATGTCACTGCGAACTACTTTCACATTCAGGTTTATACCAGCTGTCATTAGTGTTCTTATAGCCTGAAATTAGTCTCTTTGCAGACCATTACAGACAATTGATTTAGTCTGGGGATGCCCCAGGCCACTAAATAGATGATGCTGTATTACTCTTCCCCACTGTTGTTGGGCTGGATGTGTTATATATTCCTAGACATATATACTTTCATATATATTTGTCTCCTTGTAGATTTTCTGGTGCCCATCTGACTATTATACTTTCTATGGGACATCCACTATTTCCCTTGGCCTTAGTCTCGATCTATTCTGCGGTGTCTTGGACCGCCTGTGGGGATTGCCTAGCATGGTTTTTGAAGGGCGCAGGCCCCTCCTCCTGTTATCCAGACCATCATCTATTTGATTTTATCCATCCACCATTTTCTTATTTTTGGACATAGCCATATGCTTGTATTGTACACATACAATGTAATCCGATATACCCATGCACACTGCATCAATCAATCAATGTTTCACTGTGACTTGTTTTGATGAGTTCTTTATATGACATTTCAGATTCTTATTCAAGTGATATAGACATTTCACCATTGGAACACCTCTGAAGAAGGAATCCATCCGAAATGCATTAGGAGTAACTGACTATGCTGTAAAATCACTTATTGTAATCTGTATTGTGCTAATCTGTTCATGTGCAATGTTTTCTATTTGGCAATTTTAATCCTGCTTTGTCAAATAAAATTTTGTATTTTTTAATATTGTGTACTATATATTTTATGCCTGAAAATTCCCACCTCTAGAGGGAGTTCTTCTATTTTTTTTATTACACTTTTGAAGGCCCTGAGGGGGGCTGCAAGAACTTTGTGTGTGGAGGGATACTCACATCAACTTATCAGAAATATTTATTCATTGCATCTCCTTTTGGGACAATAGACTTGAGCGCAGGAGGATTGTTTCTTGTTTGCACCAGGACAATGGAATTGCCCACAAAATGACCCCATTTTGGAAAGCAAACACCCCAATGTATAATCTATGAGGCACAATGAGTCATTTGAACGGTTCATTTTTTTCCAGAAGCTTTTGGAAAATGTGGAAAAAAAAGGAAACACTTTTTTTACACAAAGTTGTCAATTTATAAGATATTTCTAACACATAGCATGTACATAGCACAAATGACAAACCCAAAATGCATTCTGCTACTCCTCTTGAGTATAGCAATACCACATGTGTGAGACTTTTACACAGCCTGGCCATATACAGAGGCCTAACATCCAAGTAGCACCTTCAGGCGTTCTAGGAGCATAAATTACACATATAATTTTCTGACTACTGATCACATTTTTGAAGGCCCTTCATATTTATAACACATAGCATGTACATACCAAATAACAAAAGATTAACTGTGGTTTTAGTAGTGCAGTGGTCCACAGAGGAGAGCATCAGTCCAGGCAGCAAGTAGGGATGTGGTCAGTCACAGCAAAAACAATTGTCCAGGCAGCAGGCAGGAATACTATCCATAGTTAGTACAGGAAGAGATACTGTCAGCACAGCCAAAGCATTGGTCCAGGTAGCAGGCAGAGATGTCCAGGCAGAAATACTGTCCATAGTCAATAGAGGTAGCAGGCAGAGATATGGTCAACACAGCCAAAGTATTGGTCCAGGCAACAGGAAGAAACATGGTCCATAAAGTCCTGGGTCATTACAGACAGCAAAATTGTCAGCACAGCCAGGCAGCAGGAAGGACCATCAAGCTTATGGCTATGGGGACAGGGGTAGAGTCTTCTTCCACCCAAATCTCTTTGAAGCCTCCGGACACCAGACCCTGTTCTGGAAACACAGAAAACCAAAACTGGTTTTCTCTACTCAGAATGCTATTCTGAAGCCCCTCATATATGTGAGACACCTGTGTGCTAAAGTAGAAGGGCAAAAGGTCAGTCCAAGTGGCAGGCAAAAACATGGTCGATTAACAGGCCAAGTTCGGTGCATGTGGAAGTCAGAAACATGATTTAAAATGCCAGGCAAAGACATTGTCGGTAAGCAGGCCAGGGTCAGATAACATGGAAGGTAGAAACATGGTAGCAGGTAAATGATCCACACATGTATTTGAAATGGGGAAATAGCAGTCTTTTAAAAATAAGGGGAACTAATATCTAATGGATGTGCGGTAACTTTTGAAGCAATCTCCGATGCACAGGCCAGGTTGGGAGGGACATTGGGGACAATGATTACTAGTGTCTAGAGTTGAGTGAACACCTGGACGTTCGAGTTCGGAGGGTCCGAACAAACTTTGCCCGAACTTTATCCCAGACCCCCAACCCCATTGAAGTAACAAAGTCCTGGCAAGTGCTAGAGGTCTGCAAAAGGAAGTAAAATGGGGGTAAGAGTAGGGCAAGTGCCCTACAAAAAAATGGGGATAGGGAAAATAAATTAAAATCAAATAAAAAAAATGGGAAGAGGGGGTGTTTGTGGAGTAGGAGCCTAGAGGTTGACTAGGCCGTGACCGTGGCAGTGTAGGTGGAAGTGGCGGTGGTCGAGCAGGAGGAGGAGGTAGCCAACACTGTTTTTTTTTGTTAAAAAAATTTGTTTATAATTGGGATAGCCCCCAAAATATTGAGAACTATTCAAAAAAACAAGTATTACGAATGGCTGTGTGAGTCTAAATGTTTATTCTGCACAAGGTACAGACAAGTCTTGTGGGATCCATGCCTGGTTCATTTTAATAAAGGTTAGCTTGTCCACGTTCGCTGTGGTCAGGGGGATGCGATTGTTTGTGATAACGCCCCCTGCCATGCTAAACACACATTCAGACAATACACTGCTGCAGGGCAGGCCAGCACCTCCAAGGCATAAAGGGCAAGCTCAGGCCATGTGGCCAATTTGAAGACCCTGAAGTTGAATGGGGCAGACCCATCAGTCAGTACGTGTAGGCATGTGCACACATACTCTTGCACCATGTTGCTGAAATGCTCCCTCCTGCTAAGACGTCTATCGGCTGGTGGTGCTGTTTGTTGTGGCGGGCTGCTGACAAAGCTCTGTCACATTTCGGCCATGCTAACCCTGCCTTCTGAGGTGCTGGGGGTGGCACAGCTGCATTGGTGGCCTCTTCCTCCTCCTCTGCCTTCGCCTTGTGCTTCCACTGAGCCCCTGGTGTCATTTGGGAATGCCCTCAGCAGCGCCTCTACCAGTGTGCGCTTGTAGTCGCGCATCTTCCTCTTATGCTCCAGTGAGGGAATTAAGGACGGCACATTGTCCTTGTAACAGGGATCCAGCAGGGTGGCCACCCAGTAATCAGAAGAAGTTACAATGTGGGCAACTCGGCTGTTGTTGCGCAGGCACTGCAGCATGTAGTCAGCCATGTGTGCCAGGCTGCCCAGAGGCAAAGACAAGCTGTTCTCTGTGGGAGGTATATCATCTGTGTCCTCTGTATCCCCCCAGCCACGCTCCTGTGATGCCCACGAGCTGCGTTGGGTGCCACCCTGCTGCGATTCCTCCTCCTCCTCATCTTCCTCATCCTCCTCGTCCTCCAGAACTGTGCCCTGGCTTGAATATTTTTGACCTGGCCTATGCTGGTGCAGGAACCCACCCTCCGAGCCACTTGGCGAGCAGCAGCAGGGTGAGAATGCCGAAAGTGCGCACAGACGGCCCGCACTTTATGCAGCAGCTCTGACATATCCGGGTATTTTTTTCGAAAATTCTGTACCACCAAATTCAGCACATGCGCCAGGCAAGGGATGTGCATCAATCCGGCTTGGCCCAGAGCCGCTACAAGATTTCGGCCATTGTCGCACACCACCAGGCCGGGCTTGAGACTCAGTGGCAACAACCACTCATTGGTCTGTTGTTCAATGCACGTCCACAGCTCCTGTGCAGTATGGGGTTTATCCTCCAAACATATCAGTTTTAAAACAGCCTGCTGTCGTTTCCCCCTGGATGTGCTGATGTTGGTGGTGAAGGTGTTAAGCTGAGCAGATGAGTAGGTGGTCGAGGAGGAGGAAGCACAGTAGGAGGAGGAGGCAACAGGAGGCAAAGAGAAATGCTCTGCAATCATCGGTGGTGGAAGGACATGCGCCAAATGTCTAGCCGGCTCAGGCCCACCCGCCATTACATTTGCCCAGTGTGCAGTTAGCGAGATATAGCGTCCCTGCCCGTGCTTACTGGTCCATGTATGAGTGGTTATGTGGACCTTGCCACAGATGGCGTTGCGCAGTGCACACTTGATTTTGTCCCGTCTTGTTTGTGCAGGGAAGGGATGGCTTGCCTGGAAAAGTAGTGGCGGCTGGGAACCACGTACTGTGGGACAGCCACCGCCATCAGGTTTTTGAAACTGTCCGTGTCCACCAGACGGAATAACAGCATTTCAAAGGGCAGGAATTTAGAAATGCTGGCATTCAGGGCCAGGGATCGTGGGTGGGTAGGGGGGTACCTCTTTCTCTCCAGTGTTTGGGAGATGGACAACTGTAAGCTTCCATGGGACCATGTGGAAATGCTTGGGGATGGTGGCGGACATGGTGGCGTTGCTGTCATATCGTCTGTTTGCTGGGTGGCAGGTGACACTGTCACTGTAGAGGTGGAGGAAAAGGCCGAGGCAGCAGCAGAAGAGGAAGCAGGAGGAGGCCGAGACATTTCTTGGATTTTGAGGTAATTATTCCAATGCAGCTTGTGCCTTGAATGTAGATGCCTGGCCATGGGGGTTGTGCTCAGGTTGAGATGCCTGGTCTAGGATCTCATCATCCTCCACATCATCTTCCACCCACCCTTCACCACTGCCCTCCTTGTCAGTCTGCACACTGAGGCAAGCTGCAGCAGTTTGCACCTGTGTTTCATCATCATCAGAGATGTGCTGTGCTGGTGTTTCCATGTCCTCATCCTGCAACAGAAGTGGTTGGGCATCAGTGCACTCAATGTCTTCCACTTCTGGGGCAGCGCTATATGGATGGCCCACGGAAAGCACACCAGGAGAGTCATCAAAAAGCATAAGAATCTCTTGCAGGACTTGGGGCTCAGACTGCTCGGCTAATTTACAAGGAGCTGAGGTGAAAGACAGATGTCCATGGGGTTCAGGTGCCAACTCTGAGCTTTCATCAAGGGACCGGGAGGGAGACAATGTGAAGGGACTGGAGGCATTGTCAGCCACCCAATCTACTATCGCCTGTACTTGTTCTGGCCTCACCAATCGTTGAGGGGCATTCGGGCCTACCATATACCGGTGAAGGTTTTGTTGGCTACCTGAGGAAGGTGTTTCCCTTGTGCGTGTAGCTGGCACACCTCGACCACGTCCTCTCCATCCAACAGGAGGTTCACCAACACCAGCAGCACCAGCATCACCAGCAGCACCATGACCAGGTCCCTTATTTGCTCTCCTCATTGTGCCCCCAAATGTACTTTGTAGCCCTATGTAAGTATTTATTAATACTAATTAATACTTTTTTTTTTTTATGAAAACACCAACGTAGCCGGACTTTTTATTTTGGTGCAAGAAATGCACCGCTCACACCAACAGCTGGAAGCTCTCCCTTTAGAACTAGGAGATGATTTTCGAACAATAATGTGCCACTTACAGCAACAGCTGGAACCTGGCCCTATAGGAGTAGGCAATGGTTTTTGAACAATAATCTGTCCCTCTAAGCCGAAGCCTCTACCTAGTGCAGTCAGATTGCTGTGTAATGCAGGGTTTGATCTGCAATCTGTCACTCAAAGCAGCAGAATGTGAAATCTCAAATTACTCCCACAATCTGATCGTTGTGTACGATCCCACAATCTGATCATTGTGTACGATCGTAACGATCGTTGTGTTAGGCAGGGTTTGATCTGCAATCTGTCACTCAAAGCAGCAATATGTGAAATCTCAAATTACTCCCACAATCTGATCGTTGTGTACGATCGTAGCGATAGTTGTATTATGCAGGGTTTGATCTGCAATCTGTCACTCAAAGCAGCAGTATGTGAAATCTCATATTTCTGCAATCTGTCCCTCAGAGCAACAGTAGTAGTAATCTCAGGGTGCAGGATCAGATGTTAAAATGTCTGCAATCTGTCCCTCACAAATACTAGTCAGAGTCTCAGAGAGCATGTGACTGCAGCATCAAGTGACTCCAGCTTATATAGAGGCTGGGTCACATGATGCACTGGCCAATCACAGCCATTCCATTAGTAGGCATGGCTGTGATGGCTTCTAAGGGCAAACCAGTGAAACGCTTGTTGATTGGCTGCCCTGCAGCTATTCAACATGCGTGATCAACTACCAGAACCCAGAACCCGAACGTTTTTTGAAATGTCCGTGTTTGGGTCCGGGTCCCGGACACCCCAAAGTTCGGTACGGACCCAAGCGTTACAGTCCCAGTTCGCTCAACACTACTAGTGTCTTTTCTAACTCCTCCTCTGCTGATATACAGCATATCTTTTGGCACCTTCTTTTTCAGATTCTGTGGGGGGAATGTTAAAAGGAAAACGTTGCTCATGAAGTGTACTCACACTATCAGAGCAAATACTTCCTGGGGTGGGTCCTTGCTGGTAAATGAGGGCAGCGGCGATGTCTTTAATATATTTGAGGTAGGTGATGGGTTGGTTTTCAGTTGATTTCTGGTAGTAGACAAACAAATTAAACAGGGTCATATGAAAAAGATGAAATGCAACTTTCTTATACTAGTAACGGGACTTTCGGGTTGACAAATATGGTTGTAGCATCTGGTCATTTAAATCAACCCCCCCCCCATGAACAGATTGTAGTCATGGACACATTTGAGCTTTACAATGGGGCCGCGTCTTCTCTGAATCTCCACCAAGGTGTCATTGTGGATGGTAGAGAGGATGTGAACATTTTTCTTGTCCCTCCAGTTCATGGCCAACACTTCCTCATTTCTCATGAATACAGATTCCCCGTTTTGCAGCTTTTTGGTTAACAGATTTTGTGGGAAGCCCTTCTGGGTTTTTTTTTTAATTACTGCAGGCCAGGGTTTTTTCACGATAAAGGTGATGAAAAAGGGGCAAACTAGCATAATAATTGTCCACATATACAGTATCTCACAAAAGTGAGTACACCCCTCACATTTTTGTAAATATTTTATTGTTTCATGTGACAACACTGAAGAAATTACACTTTACTACAATTTAAAGTAGTAAGTGTACAGCTTGTATAACAGTGTAAATTTGCTGTCCCCTCAAAATAACTCAACACACAGCCATTAATGTCTAAACCTCTGGCAACAAAAGTGAATACACCCCTAAGTGAAAATGTTCAAATTGGGCCCAAAGTGTCAATATTTTGTGTGGCCACCATTATTTTCCAGCACTGCCTTAACCCTCTTGGGCATGGAGTTCTCCAGAGCTTCACAGGTTGCCACTGGAGTCCTCTTCCACTCCTACATGACAACATCACGGACCCGGTGGATGTTAGAGACCTTGCCCTCCTCCACCTTCCATTTGAGGATGCCCCACAGATGCTCAATAGGGTTTAGGACTGCTTGGTCAGTGTGACAAGACAAGTGTGTCTTGCCTACAGTAAAGCATGGTGGTAAGAGTGTCATGGTCTGGGACTGCATGAGTGCTGCTGGCACTGGGGAGCTACAGTTTCTTTGAGGGAACCATGAATGTCAACATGTACTGTAATATACTGAAGCCAAGCATGATCACCCTTCCTTCAGAGACAGTATTATAACATGATAATGACCCCAAACACACCTCCAAGATGACCACTGCCTTGTTAAAGAAGCTGAGGGTAAAGGTAATGGACTTGCCAAGCTTGTCCCCAGACCTAAATCCTATTGAGCATCTGTGGGGCATCCTCAAATGGACGGTGGAGAAGTGCAAGGTCTCTAACATCCACCAACTCTGTGATGTCATCATGGAGGAGTAGAAGAGGACTCCAGTGGCAACCTGTCAAGCTCTGGTGAACTCCATGCCCAAGAGGGTTAAGCTAGTGCTGGAAAATAATGGTGGCCACACAAAATATTGACACTTTGGGCCCAATTTAGACATTTTCACTTAGGGGTGTACTCACTTTTGTTGCCAGCAGTTTAGTCATTAATGGATGTGCGTTGAGTTATTTTGAGGGGACAGCAAATTTACACTGTTATACAAGCTGTACACTCAGTTCTAGTGTTGAGCGAACCCGAACTGTAAAGTTCGGGTCCGTACCAAACTTTGGGGTGTCCGGAGCCCGGACCCGAACCCGGACAATTCAAAAAATGTTTGGGTTCTGGATTCTGGTAGTTGAATCACGCATGTTGAATAGCTGCAACCAATCAACAAGTGTTTCACTGGTTTGCCCTTAGAAGCCATCACAGCCATGCCTACTAATGGCATCGCTGTGAATGGCCAGTGCATCATGTGACCCAGCCTCTTTATAAACTGGAGTCACAGTGCTGAATGTCACATGCTCTCTGAGACTCTGACTAGTGTAGGGAGAGGAAGCTGCCGGTGTTGTTGTGAGGGACAGATTGCAGATATTTTAACATCTCATCCTGCATTATAGGACAATCTGATTCTGGACTAATTAGAGATTACTACTACTGCTGCTTTGAGTGACAGATTGCAGATCTCACCCTGCATTACAGAACGATCTGACTGCACTGGGTAGAGGCTTCTGCTTAGAGGGACAGATTATATTGTTCTAAAATCATCTCCTAGTTCTATAGGGTCAGGTTCCAGCTGTTGCTTAGAGTGACAGATTATTGTTCAAAAATCATTGCTTACTCCTATAGGGCCAGGTTCCAGCTGTTGCTGTAAGGGACAGATTATTGTTCAAAAATCATCGCCTACTCCTATAGGGCCAGGTTCCAGCTGTTGCTTAGAGGGACAGATTATTGTTCAAAAATCATTGCCTACTGCTATAGGGCCAGGTTCCAGCTGTTGCTGTAAGGGACAGATTATTGTTCAAAAATAGAGTTCAGCAAACTTCTGGAAGTCTGGGTTCTGCTGGTTCGGCCGAACTTCGGGACAAAGTCTGGGTTCGGGTCCGGACAGAACCCGAACTTTGTCCCGGACCCCGAACCCCATTGAAATCAATGGGGACCCGAACTTTTAGGCACAAAAATGGCTGTAAAAAAGTCCTGCCCAGGCCCTGTTTCAAGCCCAAGACAGGCCTGGGCTTGGGTCTGAAACAGGGCTTCAAGCCGGCTTGGTCGTCTTGGGTCTGAAGGTCTTCAAACGACTTGAGATAAAAACTTGTTATTAGACAGGGAATGTCGTTGTCGACCTTGGACCGGGATATCGTCATCCGTTACTAAAAACTTGTTATTAGACAGGGAGATTCGTTGTCGACCTTGGACCGGGATATCCTCATCCGCTACTAAAAACTTGTTATTAGACA
>BLSH010128967.1:4449-15325 GCA_018402905.1 Glandirana rugosa | reverse complement strand
TTATTTTTTTTTTTTACTGGTAATGGCGGCGATCTGCGATTTTTATCGGGACTGCGATATCGGGGCGGACATGTCGGACGTTTTTGACACATTTTTGGGACCAATGACATTTATACAGCGATCAGAAATTTAAATGTCCACTGATTACTGTATAAATGTCATTGGCACTGAAGGGGTTAACCAGCAGGGGGCAGTGAAGGGGTTAACAATGTTCCCTGGGTGTGTTCTAACTGTGGGGGGGATGGGCTGGTCGGGACATAACAGATCTAACTGATCCCAGTGACAGGGATCAGTAGATCTGTCATGTCCCATTCACAGAACGGAGAACCGCCGTGTTTACTTCGGCGGTTCCCCGTTCCTCCTCTCTGAAAGGAGATCGCGGGTCTCCGGCGGACATCGGGTCCGCCCGACCCGCGGGCACGCTCCCGCGGGCGCGTGCACGTGCCGCTCGCGCCCGCGGGAGTGCGCCCAGCACAAGCCAAATGGGAGGACGTCTATTGACGTCCTCCCGGCATTTTAGAGCCGCGCTGTAGCCGTCATTCGGCTATGGCGCGGGCGGCAGGAAGTTAAAGACAGTTATGGCTTGTTTTCTCTAAACAGTTAGATGTTTAGTGCCTGCCGATATGCAATGCCCCAAAAGGGTAACCTTGGGTAGACAGAACTGAAGTTTAGCTTTGTTTACCTTGTTGTTGTTGAGCAAACTGACCGCTTCTGTTTGGCATATTTGCACTGAATCACAGCAAAGCATCAAGTCATCTATATACTGCAACAATCGAGTACCTTCATGACCTGGAACCCATGAGTCCAGCACCTCCTTCACTTTCCCATTGTACTCAGATGGGCTGGTGATTGCACCTTGAATTAATCTCATCCAACAAAATTGTTTACTTTGAAACTTGAAGCCAAAGAGGTACCAGGTGTCCTGGGTTAAGCAACACTCCAGAAAGCATTTGCCAGATCAATGACAATAAAACAGATGCTTGAGGTGGGTATTTCTCCTAGCAATGTGTGTGGATTTGGCACTATTTGAGCATTTGCTATGATTATTTTGTATACTGCTCTCAAGTCATTGTACCATGCGGTAAGTGACCGACTTATCCCCCTTTGCTGGCTTCTTAGCCACTGGAAATAGAGGAGTGTTTACTGGTGAATTCATTAACACTATTACTCTTATCTCTAATAACCGATCAATCTGCACTTTGGTACCATCCATCTGGGCTATGCTGAGGGGATATTGCTGCTGACAAGGTAGCGCTGTATGTGGTTTGAGATTTATTTTCACTGGTGTTACCGGCAACAAACCAACGTCATATTTGTCAATAGCCCATAGGGTGGATGGTGTCATAGGCAACTCAGCATTAAATGTCAGACTGTCAAAAGACACAATATAGACTCCGGCAGAAGCAGCATTCAGGACCTCCTCAGTTGGCTTACTAACTGCTTTTACTCTGAGGGCACATTTTCAGCTTTAATAACACTTCTCACTGCACCAGAATCCACCAGACATGATATTGGTGTTTCATCACCCTCAGGGAAGGGTAATTCCTCTAAAAAGAGGTTCACAAAAGCGTCAGGACCATTACACTTCTATGTCATTAGTGGTACTGGAGTGTGGAATTCCTATGCCTTGGCTAAATCCCCCATGAGGTGGACAGGCATCGATGCATCCATCCCTGCATAGAGTGGGGGATACATGGGTTCCCCTTTTGCCTTCGGTAAGGGTAAGGGCATTCTCCAGAAAAATTGCCTTCTCTAACAAAAGGGCCTGTCCTCTGCATACCCCCATGACTGTACTTGTTCCTGCCCATGCCCCTATTCTTACCATATGTCTGTCTATGTCCTCCCTCCATAGGATTTACTAACATCATCTTGAGAGGTTTCCCTTTTTCCTTTGCAGCAAGGGAGTTCTCAATTGCAGGGATGATTGGTAGTAATTCCTTACTTTCCATGGTACCAGCCTCAGGCCTGCTAGTATACAACTTTTCATTTACCCATGGCTCTAACCCTTCTAGAAATGTATGTTTTGCTAAAGCTGTAGCTGCACTTTCATTACCATCCCCATCTTCTATATCCATCAACCCTGCATCCTTAACTCGCCGCCAATAGGGCCCTGCCATAAAATCTGCATATCTACTGAACCCATATATAGAGGGTAGTTTTTCCCTCAACAACTTGCAAAAATCCTTCCCACTTACTAATTCCTGCCCTTCTACTTCTTTAATATCACATTGATCTAAAATAGCTTTAGCTACATTTTCTCCCGTTGCTAACTTTAACAATCGTATACAATCTTTTACAGATGCATTATTTGCTCCTTGCATGACACTCGCCTTTCTTGCAAAACCCCCTGGATCCTTCTTCAGATCCGGTAGTCCTTCCAGTATGGACCTAACCTCAGCTGGGGAGAACGGAACATGCCACACAATACTATCACCTATTTCCTTTGTTGTCTTATCCATTCCTTCTGTTGTTCTGTATATGTATTGTGTCCTGGGATTATTATTTGGGCTGAGGAGGCTATTGTTTCTGGAGGGGCATTCACCTGTGCTGCGGGTGCTGTTGGGCCAGTCCACCCTTCCCCCCTCCTGATTCCCTCAGCATCATCCTGCCATAATTGACTAATGAGATATTCTATACTTGGTCCATCAGTGACATCTAACTCCCGTGCCCTACATAGATCTATCAACTTATCAAATGGTTCCCTCGGATAGGGACTTTCCCGTTGATAGTAGTCATCAGTAGCTATCAACTTTTCTAGATCTTTCTTTGTTGCCCTATAAGGCACACGCAATCTTCTATTTTCAGCCTTGCATAGCAAATTTTCCAGTGAACGCTCCTAATATTCTATTGTGATTGCTCCTGTTTGTTTCTTCTTAGTATAGTATAGACAGATTGTATACCATCATGATCATCATCTGGTATATCATCATATATCCTATTATACTTTCATCAGGCCAAGTATAGAAGAATGTTGCCGTTTTTGGGTCTATCCTTTCTATTAACCTATTACATGCCATATTCTTACTTTCCCGTAACCACTCTTGTGCCTTCTGCCATTCTCCACTGCTAACCAATTGGGGCCCATACTCCTGAATGAACTGTTCCCAGAACTGTACATCAAAAGACCCCTCACATCTAACTGGGTTAGCTGTCTTCCTTGTCCACTTTGCCCATTTGGAAAGAATTTTACTATACTCTTTCGTATGTTTTAACTGCTTAAAGTTAGCAGCCGTCATTTGTCTATTAGGAGAACCTTTTCTACTACAGGATCCTGACTTCTCTGGTTGCCCCCGGCATGTAGGTTCCCCATCCCAATGGCCGGCCAAGCACTGCTACCTTAAGCTGCTACCTTACTCTATATTACTGAATCCTTCCTCTATACCCTTGAGACACAGAAATTTCCTTTTTCTTTCCAAACAGTAATACTTTAAACATACATATGGCAATTCTAGCAGCACTATTTGTTACCATTTACTTTATCCTCAAAGCAAAATTCACTTTCAGTTACACAAAACTCATAGGGTATTACACTATGCACAGAATTTGTATCAATTCCACTCTCACTTGGCACTGTATCATTCATCCTTTCCAAATTCTCACACCATCAACAACATATGTCCGAGCATTTGTATCCAGACTTTATTTTTCACAGCAGCTCACACACTTCCCCATATGCATACAACATATACAATTTTACATATAACTTACCACCAACAGTCAGAGAGTTGAGGATGTGGACAACGGTTTAAGAACTAACCAGCATTTGGAAGCATGGAGAAGACAGAGAATAGTAAATACTTAAAAACAGTGCACACCTGCCGGCTGTAAGAGTCTGTGTTCTCCTGCCCATCTGCTGAGCCTTGTAGTTCTTCAGGCATTATGCAATCATCTCCTAGGCCAAATCTCGTCAATGTTACGGTGATGGATATCAAAAGATTCGATCTTTGACTGAAGGTGTGGAATAAAAACACGTCAGACGGGAGATCAAGCATGTCAACAGATTCTCATCTGGTTTATTGATTACTCTGTGGTCTCTTTTATGCAGGTAAAAATGGGTGTACAAGTTCATTAATAATTATACAATTGGGAGTATACATATGGTTACAGTTATATATCTGGGCATATACATCTTGTTAATATACATAATTAAAATACAGCTGAATCAGCCTTATGTAATGCTTAAAATCACATCATGTCAAAGTACAGTTTTTAGGTAGAAACATAAAATTAATTGTTTACCATAATTTAAACACTGCATATTTAACTTAGCTTAAACAAGCAAGCAGAAAAAAACATAATATCGATTTTCTGGAGGTAAGCCGTTTACTTAGAAGGTTGACCTGACCGGTTCTGCTTGTGACATCAATTTAGTTAACTCTGCTGTCAAAAACATGTTCATCTAAAATTCAAGTTCTCCCGGCCTATGCTAACTAGACCTCTCAATCAGCCTTACTTAAAGTAATGTCAAGCAACCTAATATAATTACATATACATCGTATAGCTTTATTTTCCCCTTCTGGCCAAGTGCATATAATGGGGTTCTTCCGGATAGACACCACCTTCTGCACACCCTGCTGATTTACCATGATAGATCTCTGAAGCCACAATTTCGCTATATCTAATGCTTTTGTTGCCTGGAGCCTGGTCCTAAATTCAGTAATGAACTTCTCCCATCTCCAGACATCAAAGGTACCGTCCAATGGGATACACCAACCAGCACCCTTGGACCAGTTATTCCACTTTTTGAGGGGTCTCATGGCCTGAGCCCCAAACACAGACTTCATGTACCTCAAAGCTGTTTGACTATATTGAGAGTCCTCACTTCTCCTCTCAAACATGGCTGGCCCATTGACCATGATGATTCGAATCGACTTTAGCACCAAATTTAGGAGCAACACTGCCGGGTGCCTTCTTTCACAGTGCTGCTTCCGGACTCCGATTAGTTTACAAGGCTTTCCCGCCGGTCCGCTAGAAACCTCAACTCAGTGGATTTGTAGGACTATACGGTTCAGCAACTACCACTCGCTCCCCACCCCCGGTATTGACACGGTTACACGTGGGGTGGGTTTCAGAATCTGATCCTCACACGTTGAAGGCTGAAACAAGCTTGTCGCTTTCTCCTGTTTCACGTAGAGCGGCCCAAAGTACACACATTCATTTTGACCTAACCCCTGCAGCCAAACAACCCCAAAATCACAATGAAATCCTCACTATACAAACCTTGACTTCAGTTTATCCCTTGATGTTATACTAAAAATAGATGCCGGTTACCAATTACACACTGCAAAGTATAATGTCTCTACCTAAAACTCAAAGTACAGTATAGAATACACTATCACTATAACACCAACCGCAAATTAGCACAAAACAAACCTGGTTTTAATCAAAACTGAATCCAATACAAGAATGGATCAGTTATACTCCACACTGTAGTCTATTGTTTAGACATGGGGACAGAACCGTATGGGACAGAACCCTATGAAAAAGCTGCTTAAACACAAATGCCTACATAAAAACTGAAAAAGTTATAAAAACAAAACAGCTATATCCAAAAACAAAGATGAAACACAAATAAAACATATAAACAAGGCTGGCTAAAAAACACTGCAAAAATCCTGTAAAAGGTCCCTAAATACTGGATTTCAATTAAGAATGGAGAGACCCCACTCAAAACTTAAATGCGGTACAAAAATCATGTAATGACCCTATAAAAAGTTGCCTTTTGTTAAAAATGTAAAAACAAAAAAAAACAAAAATGGTGGTGTGACAGAATTCAAAAATGGCGTCTCAGCCATGTAGATCTTTGTAGTACAAGCTAAGATGGTGACTAGAAACAAAATGGCGACGACACGAGGGGTTTCAACACAACAACACAAAATGGAGGTGCTAAAACTCAGGAAAACCGAAAATGGCGGCTCACACAAAGGAAATAGTGTTACAACCTCGTGGGGCTCAAAGTCAGGACAAAATGGCAGCCAAACACGTGGTGGAAACAAAGTGGTGATACTGAGAACCACCAGTCACAATAGAAATAGGAAAAAACAAAAGATAGAGCAAACACGTGGATTTTGGTGTAAGAACAAAAAGATAACACTAAAAACAATTAAAACAGAATTTATGACCAACCGGATTTGAAATACAATGTAGACAATAACTATCCTCACTGAATACTGATTTCAGTTGTGCGGTGCAATTCGCCACTTGAAACAGAAACTCAGTACAAAACCGGGATATCTGTGCTCAACTCAAACTTCAGCGTCTAAAACAACCACCAGTTGGTGGACAGAACCGGAGTTGAATTACAGTGTACAAAGCACAAAACCTCTTACAGATGCCGTCTAACAACAGAATGAGCCCGCTTGGTATAATACTATGCCGCTGAAACCAAACAGACTGATAATCTATTGTTATCCTATGGAAACTCAGTATACATACAGAAACTGAAAACATCACTCACATAACACAGCAATCCACACAAAGCACTCAATACGTGCAGCAGCCGCTCAGAGCACACAGCAAGTCATACAGAGCATTCAATACACAGCCACTCGGACCCCTTTAGGTTGTATTAACCACTTCCTTACTGGGCACTTAAACCCCCCTCCTGCCCAGACCAATTTTCAGGTTTCAGCGCTGTCGCATTTTTAATGACAATTGCGCGGTCGTGCGACGTTGTACCCAAATAAAATTGATGTCCTTTTTTCCCCACAAATAGAGCTTTCTTTTGGTGGTATTTGATCACCTCTGTGGTTTTTATTTTTTGCGCTATAAACAAAACCAAGAGCGACAATTTTGAAAAAAGAACAATATTTTTTACTTTTTGCTATAATAAATATCCCAAAATAAAAAAAAAAAAAAATTATTTATTGGGTTTGGCCGATTTATATTCTTCTACATATTTTTGGTAAAAAAAATCGCAATCGGCGTTTATTGATTGGTTTGCGCAAAAGTTATCGCGTCTACAAACTATGGGAATTGATTTATGGCGTTTTTATTATTATTATTTTTTTTACTAGTAATGGCGGCGATCTGCGATTTTTATCGGGACTTTGATATCGGGGCGGACATGTCGGTCATTTTTGACACTTTTTTGGGACCAATGACATTTATTCAGCGATCAGAAATTTAAATGTCCACTGATTACTGTATAAATGTCATTGGCAGTGAAGGGGTTAACCAGCAGGGGGCAGTGAAGAGGTTAAATATGTTCCCTGGGTGTGTTCTAACTGTGGGGGGGCAGGGCTGGCCGGGACATAACAGATCTAACTGATCCCAGTGACAGGGATCAGTAGATCTGTCATGTCCCCTGTCACAGAACGGAGAACCGCCGTGCGCTCAGTGCGCGCAGGGGGCGTGTAAAGGGGCGGACGTCCATGGACGTCCACCCGGATTTTCAGGTCCGCGCTGTTGACGTCTTTTGTCAATAGCGCGGACCTGTACAGGTTAACCAGGCATCTACAGAGGACTACAATATAGGTTCTCCCCCAATTAATAGACCCAACCTAAATTACAGATATTAATATAAAAAAAACCCTTCGTTATACAAAAAGAGATAAATGCAAAAGAAGGTCCCTTGCTAAGCAGAGTTTAACTTACCCAGCGGACAGAGAAACTAAATATCAGCCTCGGGACTGCAAAAATTTTCAAAAACGGAAATTCGTTTATCTTACCAAATGGCCGGCCTTTGATGTACTGAACCCAGATTCACCCCCTCCTCTCGGTTCCGCTGAACATTAAACCACCATCGGCACACTGTCCTGGCTCGCCATTCCATTGTGGAATTTTTATTATTACTCCGTTGTGCTGATAGTACGGTATTCAGCTCTCTTTGTATAAGGAAATCCAAGCGTGCTAGATATCAACCAGTAATTCAGACAGAAGCTGCTTCAGTTGATGGTCCTAGGAAAGTCCTAACTATACCGGACTCATTGTTTATTTTATAGTGGGAAAACAGGGGTTTACAGTGGGAGGCGACATCTATATGACATCAGCCAATCAACATCCAAGACACAGTCACATAACACGAGCTCAATACAAAATAACAACCAATAACACACATGTATACATTCAATAGATACAATAGAAGGGGCGTTCATGTTCGTGAAGGAGCAGGACAGTGCGTATGAGTTCCAGCCGTTGCGCACACCCCAGTTAACAATGAAACCCATGTGGAAAATAAACATGGTACATTAAAACCAGCGTGTTATCTCATAGACACTGCCCTGCTAGGACTCATACATACATTGCTGCCATTACCATTAGAGCAGTGGTTCTCAACTCCGGTCCTTGGGACCCACCAACAGGCCAGATTTACCTTGGAGAGATGGAGACTAGAATACTGCAATCACTGAGCAGCAAATGATATCACCTGTGATGCATTTCAGTTATCCTGCAAACCTGGCCTGTTAGTGGGTCCTGAGGACCGGAGGTGAGAACCACTGCATTAGAGTGAACCCTATGTAATGTAGTTCATAGAACCATATTTAATAGTGATTATACTACTGTTCCATTAAAGAGGAAGTAAACCCTGATGAGGTTTACTTCCTCTATATTGCCCTGCAATGTAAAAGCATAATGGGCTACTATGCATCGCATAGTAGCCCATTATGTGTCACTTACCCACAAACAAAGTCTGCAATGTCCTCTGTGCAGGCAGCGCCCATCTTCAGCCCCTCTTCCTTCCGGGGCCACGACTCCGGCCAGTCACAGAGCATGCACGCGGGAGCTGCCAGCCTCGGCACGAACAAAGTGAAGAAACGGTACAGCATGCCGTTCCTTCACTGCGCATGTGCCAAATGACGTCGACAATGCTAGTACACTGTATATCTCTTAAACCGTGTAGGTTTAGGAGATATGCAAGGAACCTACAGGTAAGCCTTATTATAGGATTATCTGTAGGTTAAAGTGGTTGTCACGGGTTGACAGCCACTTTAAAGGTTAGCTTATCCACAAAGGAATATAGCTGCAGTGTTTCAATCATGTGGATCAAACATGACAGAAAGCTACAAGCCATTATCCTTACATTAAAAGGATACGGCTTCCACACCCCAAGCACATCTCCACCAAGTGAATCAATCTGCACATAATACAGGGACCCCGGTTGATGGTCAAATACCTGCACCGCGGAACGCGCATCGTACCTCCATAGATCTAGACGATCGTTCGCTCCAGTGGTAACTGCTTAGAGCGCCTGCCGGCTGGGATGATCAGGCAGGTGGTGTGCGGTTACCAATTAATGGAAGGTTTCCACTGCTAGTGGTCTTTCCTCAATACCGGTAAAGCCATATTCGCTATACACAGCGAATACAGGAACACTGACGAAGGGATCCATACTGAAAATTTTAATGAAAACACATCCTAATAAAAATGTGCACATCAGTGCCATTAAAATTTCCACAACAGACTGGTCGTGTTGGGTATCTATTTACTCAGCACAACCTCATCTTTTATATTTTTCCAAAAACTGGGCAAAATATTGCAAGCCGGTAAACCATACGGTCTGTAGGAAAGGAGTGGTGGTCACCTCATCCCAAATGCATACCAGTATACAAAAAGAATACCCCTATGTCACAGTTTCCATCATCATTCACTCACACACATCAGTTTTCCCAGATTTCCCACCTGGATGCGGCTTTATACAAGTCTAGCCAATTACCACCATGTGCTGAACCATCCGAAATATGGCTGTGTGGGATGTCCGATGCAGACCTTGTCATCTCAGCTCCCGGGGGGAGGTATGCCCTCACACACAAGTGTGTTGTGGGGGGCCCACCGCCCACTACACCATATAATTTTTCACAGATTCCCTGTAAGTAATACACTTGTATACACCCATTTTGATTATGATCTTATTATTGCCTACTACCTACTAGATTTAATCATATATGAAATATACTGTCATTGCAGAAATGATGTACACGCTTGCTCCTGACGAGTGACAATTAAGTCACGAAACGCGTTGAGCTAACAGAGGTCGTGTCTTATTCAACGTATTATGTGTTATTTCATCATTTTTTAAGCTATTGGGAAATGTGCCTCTGAATCATTTATTTAAATAATTTATATGAACCATTGTATGTGAAGACCCGTTGGTGATTATATGCTTTTAAGATTTACCTATCACTCATGAATGATGCTTCGACATGTATAATAAAGCTTCATGTTTTATCTATATCCTCCTTATTATAGATTTTGTAGGAGCACCCTAGACCATGCATACACATATGCCCTACTTTCATGACCCTTTTCTATACATGAATTAATCTTTTAGATAAGTAGTAATATGTGTAGCGATGGTATAGATTAGTTGTTGCTACAGCTACATGACTTATTACTCCATTCATAGAGTTACCCTTTGTGCATTTTATTTAACGTCCCATTCATTTTCCGCCCTCACTTCCTTTTTTACTGAACCAATTAAATTGATATTAACCACTTCAGCCCCGGAAGGATTTCCAGCTTTAGGACCGGAGCACTTTTTGCGATTCGGCGCTGCGTCGCTTTAACTGACAATTGCGCGGTCGTGCGACGTTGTTATTTTACGTGTTTCCCATTGAGATACTTACCTCATTATTCAGTACATCGACATCGTTGTTGATTAGATATGGTAGCGATGTGTATAATGATGAATAGATTTTCTAATTAAGTACATATCTTTTCCCAGTACTTTCATCCCGTATACACATACGTACCAGATCCCACGAGGATGTTTTAGATATTATTCCTCCTATATCTATTTTGTACTTCGAAATAATATGTACAGCTTCGTAGTAAGTACTCACTATCCATTTAGAATTTTCGTATATTAGTGGTTGCCCAGAAGTGTATGTTACCAAGTATATTTAATAAATTTATTTACTAAGTCTCCGTGTAAAGG
>BLSH010128963.1:64247-78181 GCA_018402905.1 Glandirana rugosa | reverse complement strand
ATATATAAGTGGTCCATATAGTGAACTTGGTGTTGAGTTATTTACTTTAAGGTCATCACAAAGGACAAGGGGGCACTCTTTACGTCTAGAGGAAAAAAGATTTCATCTCCAAATACGGAAAGGTTTCTTCACAGTAAGAGCTGTGAAAATGTGGAATAGACTCCCCGCAGAGGTGGTTTTGGCCAGCACGGTTGATTGCTTTAAAAAAGGCCTGGATTCTTTCCTTAATGTAAATAATATAACTGGGTACTAACATTTTTAGGTAAAGTTGATCCAGGGTGAATCCGATTGCCTCTCTGGGAATCAGGAAGGAATTTTTTCCCCCGTTATAGCAAATTGGATCACGCTTTGCTGTGGTTTTTTGCCTTCCTCTGGATCAACTGTGGGTGAAGGATTGTATATGGGATTATTTGGTTATGTGTATATGTATATATATATATATATATATATACAATTTTTTGGGGGGTTGAACTAGATGGACTTGTGTCTTTTTTCAACCTGACTAACTATGTAACTATGTAACTTCTCATCTCCCTGTGTCTGCTCAGGAACTACACATCCCAGCATGCCCAGCTAGCAGTGCAGCCTCATCAATGCCCCCTATCAGTGCAGACTCATCAGTGCCGCCTATCAGTGCAGCCTCATCAGTCCCGCCTATCAGTGCCCATCAGTGTGTCCTATCAGTGCAGCCTCATTAGTGCCCATCAGTGCCACCTATCAGTGCAGCCTCATAAGTGCCCCCTATCAGTGCTGCCTATCAGTGCAGCCTCATCAGTGCCCATCAGTGCCGCCTATCAATGCCCATCAGTGATTCCTATCAGCGCCCTCTATCAGTGCCCATCAGTGCTGCCTATCAGTGCAGCCTCATCAGTGCCCATCCATGCCTCCTATCAGAGCCACCTATCAGTGCAGTATCATCAGTGCCCATTAGTGCCGCCTCATCAGTGCCCATCAGTGCTGGCCTATCAGTGCCCATCAGTGCCATCTATCAGTGCAGCATCATTAGTGCTGCCTATCAGTGCAGCCTCATCAGTGCAGTTTCATCAGTGCCATCTAACAGTGCAGTCTATCAGTGCCACCTATCAGTGCAGCTTCATCAGTGCTCCCCTATTAGTGCAGCCTCATCAGTGCCCATCAGTGCAGCCTCATCAGTGCCCATTAGTGCCGCCTCATCAGTGCCCATCAGTGCCGGCCTATCAGTGCCCACCAGTGCCATCTATCAGTGCAGTATCATTAGTGCTGCCTATCAGTGCAGCCTCATCAGTGCAGTTTCATCAGTGCCATCTAACAGTGCAGCCTATCAGTACCACCTATCAGTGCAGCTTCATCAGTGCCCCCTATCAGTGCAGCCTCATCAGTGCCAATCAGTGCGGTCTCATCAGTGCCACCTATCAGTGCAGCCTCCTCAGTGCCCCTATCAGTGCAGCCTATCAATAACAGGAAAAAAGGTAACGTGAGTCTTGCCTGTCACTTCCCATCTTCCTGTGTCTGCTCAGGTACTACACATCCCAGCATGCCCAGCTAGCAGTGCAGCCTTATCAGTGCCGCCTATCAGTGCCCCTCCTTGCCTCCTATCAGTGTAGCCTCATCAGTGCAGCCTCATTAGTGTCCCCTATCAGTGTAGGCTCGTCAATGCCACCTATCAGTGCAGTCTCATCAGAGCCCCCTATCAGTGCAGCCCCATCAGTGTGGCCTCATCAGTGCCACCTATAAGTGCAGCCTCATCAGTGCCCCTATCAGTGCAGCCTCATTAGTGCCCATCAGTGCCGCCTATCAGTGCCCATCAGTGCCTCCTATCATCACAAACACATGCTGACATTACACATACACAGGAACCATGACTCCCAAACAATAGAAATTACTTTCCGAGACAGGGGTACTTAGGAATTTTTTTAGACCTGCAGGGGTACTTCACTGTAAAAGGTTGAGAAACATTGGTCTATGTAAAGGAGCAACAGGCCATTGTTAACTGCAGTCAGGTCCTAGAAGGTCCCTAGAAGCGCATTAACCACTTCAGCCCCGGAAGGATTTCCCACTGTAGGACCAGAACACTTTTGGTGATTCGGCACTGCATCGCTTTAACTGACAATTGCGTGAAATTTGCGTCCTTTTTCCCCACAAATAGAGCTTTCTTATGGTGGTATTTGATCACCTCTGCGTCATTTCTGATCACCGCTATTAACAAAAAAAGAGCGACAATTTTGCAAAAAAACAATATTTCTTTCTTTTTGCTAAAATACAAATCCAAAAAAAAAAATAAAAAAAACAAATGTATTCATTGGTTTTGGCCGAATTATATTCTTCCTCATATTTTTGGTAAAAAACAAAATCGCAATCTGCGTTTATTGATTGGCTTGCGCAAAAGTTGGCGCGTTTATAAACCATGAGAATTAATCTCTGGCATTTTTACAAATTTTTATACTGGTAATGGTGGCGATCTGCGATTTTTTATTGGGACTGTGATATTCTGGCGGACATGTCGGACATTTTTGACACTTTTTTTGAACCAATGACCTTTATAGAGCGATCAGAAATTTAAATGTCCACTGATTACTGTATAAATGTCATTGGCAGTGAATGGGTTAACCTGGGGGGCGCTCTAGGGGTTAACTGTGTTCCCTGGGCGTGTTCTAACTGTTAGGGGGCTGGGCAGTAAGGAGCATGAGAGATCTAACTGATCCAGTGACATGGATCAGTAGATCTTTGTCATGCTGCCTGACAGCACGGTTCCCCGTTTTTCAGCTGTGGCCAGAATGCAGTGGACACGAGAGTGCACCGGTGGCAGGGAGCTCCTGCCCGCTAGCCGCACATGTGTGAGCCACCGTTTATAGACGGCTATTTACGAAACAGCTCTACTCTGCAGCAGTAAATGTATGTGAGCCGGTCGGCAACCGGTTAATATGTTTCTGTTACCACTTGAGTCTCCAGGGCATGTGAGGCATGGTGGACACAACTAAATACTTGACAGCTATATAGTACTTTTTAGGATGTATATAATTTTACCATTCATGGGCTAACATCTTAGTCAAAGACATATATGCTGACCCTGGATGTTACCTGAACAATATAGTGCTGGCCTTCTGCCATTGAAGCATTGTCAGGAGTAGGATTGTAATCAAAAGTGATAAATACTAAGTGAGGCACTTGCACATTCTTCAATGAAAAACCATATGCTTGCATATAGTAAAATAACATGCTTGAATATTGGCATGAAGCTTTAGATGATGTTATGGAACTGCATGATACTCATAAACAGCCTCAGTGACAGCTTATTTTGTCAGTGGAAATCGAGTGTGGAATTTGATTATTTTAATAATAATAAATAATAATAATTAATAATAAAAAAGTAGCAACCAAATCTATTATTATTTGAGTAAATTTAGGTAGCGAAAGCAACATATGTGTTTTATCAAGTAGTAGAAAGGCAAGCCACAGGAAGGTTTCGTCTTTTAAAAAAATGAAGCTTAAGCCACCAAGTATAGCTTGGTAATAATTGGCCAATGGCACAATAGTTTGGTGGCATAGTTGTGAGGTTTCTTTTTCTGACAGCACCGCACTGCATCATTTAAAATAGTTAAAGCAATTAAATTGGCCAGTGGCAGGACAGTTTTGAATAATCAAAAACAGGCTAAAATGCAGATACTCAAGTCACAGGCAGTTGCTTTCCCACAATAAAAATTAGAACAACAAATCTCAGGTACAGTTGGGAAAAACCTGACCAGTGGCAACAAAATATGGGAGCAGCTAGAATAGGCCTAAATTTTAGAACAATATGCAAGTACTCACTTGCAGTAAAAATCAGAATGTAATTCCCAAAAACGGATGAATAGCAGGATAGTACATTAGCATAGTTGTCAACATTGTCAAAAAATTTATAGAGACACTTTTTTGTCTGTAGATGGGGGTCTTATTATAATTAGGGGTTTGAGCATCCGTTTGTAGGTGTGTCATAGCTGGAGAAGAAAAATGTGGCGTGCGAAGTGCGGCACAGCCAAAAATGGGCGTGGCTTAAACTTAACAGTGGACGTGGCTTAAAGGGGCGTGGCTCAAATGGGGTGTGGTTTGAGTCTGAGATGAATGAGGGATGGCGGAAGAAAGAAAGAAAGAAACAGGGAGGGAAGGAGAGAGAAGGAAAGAGGGATGGAAGGACAGCAGGCCCAGAGCCTACACCTCAATATCAATATGTGTATTCCAGAAAGTTTAACAATCAGCAAATAAAGATACTCCAAACACCTGGTGTTATCACTTCAATCATCCCGGCACCATGGTTGGTATGGTGTCAGGATGGTTGAAGCGCATTATTTCTATTATTACATTGTAATATAAAATGAAATAGTTCAACTCACCATAATGCAGAATCAGTGGGAGCCCAGAGCATGTCACTTACCACCACATGCCATCAGCTGTCCTCAGCGGAGTGCTTCCTTTCATCAGGTGTGTCCCCAGCGGAGTGCATCCTTACATCAGGGTGTCCCCAGCAGCGTGCCTCCTTATATCAGGTGTGTCCCCAGCAGAGCGTCTACTTACATCAGGGTGTCCCCAGCAGCGTGCCTCCTTACATCAGGTGTGTCCCCAGCGGACTGCCACCTTACATCAGGGTTTCCCCAGCAGTGTGCCTACCTTCATCAGGGTGTCCCCAGCAGTATGCCTCCTTAAATCAGGTGTGTCCCCAATGGAGTGCCTCTTACATCAGGGTGTCCCCAGCAGCATGTCTCCTTATATCAGGTGTGTCCTCAGCGGAGTGCCTCCTTACATCAGGTGTCCCCAGCAGCATGTCTCCTTATATCAGGTGTGTCCTCAGCAGCATGCCTCCTTACATCAGGTGTCCCCAGAGGAGCGCTTCCTTATATCAGGTGTGTCCCCAGTGGAGTGCCTCCTTACATCAGGGTGTCCCCATCAGCATGCCTCCTTATCTCAGGTGTGTCCCCAGCGGAGTGCCTCCTTACATCAGGTGTCCCCAGCAGCATGCCTCCTTACATCAGGTGTCCCCAGCGGAGTGGCAGAGCAGTTCGTGAGCAGGTAGAAAAGTGTAAAAAAAACTGCAACATAAGGCAGATTTTTTTTTCTGCAAAGGGAAGAAGAAAAAGAGAGTGCCAGAAGGCAGTAACATTGGCAACAGCGGCAGCAACAGCAAAGACAAAAGGGAAAACTGTATGATCTTTTAAGGAAAAAGCATTTTACAAGGGTGAAGTGAGTACAAAGTAATAGTTTATTCAGTGACATCCAAAATGGGTGTTTGATAGGCATCTGTGGTTTAGACATGATTCATTTTTATAAAAGTAAGTTAGTCCACACAGTTTGGGAACAGGCAGCTGCGCTTCTCACTTACAACTCCTCCCACTGCGCTGAAGGCTGTGTCAGGCATGATACTTGTGTAGCGCTGCCCCATTTGAGGGTTGCTTAAAGATTCCATTCCCCCTTGGTGTTCCCCACTCCGAGAGTCCTCCACCACTCCTGACACTCTGGGTTCACTCATATTGCAACATTTCATTAGGGTTAACAGCCTTGCAGTAATGAAGACCACACCAAAGGTTGAGTTTAAAGGATTTACTTAACTTGTTCTTTATATGGAAGCATGACTTTTGAATAGTAAAGGTCACAATTCAAGAGACAACAATTAACAGTGTTCTTTAAATCAAAGGCTCACAATGCTTCACACACAGATTAACTTTGATGAATTTGATTAATAAAAGGAGCGGTCACTCAAAAAGTATTTACCACTCCCTGCTACTCACCAGCACTTTTTAATAGGTAAAACAATAGAATTCCTCCGATTGAGTTTAATCATCTACCAGTTGGTTCACTTGTGGATGATATAGCTATGTATTATTTGCAGTGAATCAATATAAAGTAATGATTATTCTTTAGAAATAGGTGAACCCAGGGTAAATTGATACCACTCAATGGAATGCAAACAAAACAGCACCACGCAATGAAAAGCTGATAAAACAGTACCACTAAATAACAATTCAACTCAATATTAGAGCAACTATAGTGGTAATTATTTATCTAAATCCTCCTGCTCTAATTCAGAGAGTTCTTATGGGGATGTAACAGCACCAAATAAACAGCCCTGAGTCTGGCAAAGTGGGGGGGGGGTTAAGTAGCTGTGGTTGTAGCAATCCTGTACTGCAAAGTTCAGTAGATATTCTGCCGGCTTATATTAATTGGTAGTTAGGTACCTAAAAACACTGTGTCCCCTAATCCTTGGGATGAGGCACAAAGAGGTTAAACTTCACTGAATTCAACAACTTTCACAGTGATCATTGACTTGTGGAATAAACTGACAACTAACAGCAATCCAGTGCATTTAGTAACTGTAATCCAAGATGTGATTTAGGATATTCCTTTAAAGGAGGACTGCAGAGACAGAATAAGTACACTTATGGATGGGCCGGAGCCGCTCACCACACTAAGAAGATGACTGCAGTCAGACAATCCGATTGGTCAGATGATGATGATGGCGCTGGAACTGATGGTACACACTTGCTCTTTGCTCCTGGCAAAAACAGCCTCCACTGCACTCCTTGCAGCTCTCCCTGATCAATCAATGCGGCTGCTGTTGTGGCTGCTGCTGTTCTGGAATGGACTCAGGTGGCAGTAAGCTGCCTCCGCAGATCACCCACTGGAACACTAGCACCGCAGCTCGCTGGGACACAAATTCACAAAAATTCAGCCCACTGGATCCACTGTATGTAGGCCGCAGGCCGTGATCCCGCTGTAAAGGCACTGTCACATACCTGGTGGTGGAATCTGACAAAGTGCAATGGGCAACCTCTCTTGCGGCCCTAGTTCAGGAACCCCTGGTAGAGTGGACAGGAAGTTCCAGAGTGCAGGGGGGCACGAGGGCTGGAATGGACACAGATGATGGTGTGAGGATCCTCCAGATGCTTGTGCAAGGCAGAAGATTGGTGATACAGGCCGGGTCGGTAACTGGCGGGCAAGTGCGGTACAGGTGGAGCATGCAAGCGGGTAGTCGGGTACAGGCAGGGTCATTAACAGGCGGGCAGCAGAAGTACAGAGGATCAGGCAGAAGAGGAGTTGTAGGCAAGCTGAGGGTCGGTGCAGGCAGAGTTCAAGCAAGGTTAGGCAAGCCAGGTCACAGGTGCAGGATGTCTCAGAATTAATAGCCACAGAACACACAGGGAATGCTGTAGAATGGACAGCACTGGTTGCAGGGTGCTGTCTGCTTAAATGGGCCGTTTGGCGCCAATGCAATAGCCACGAAACACACAGGGAACGCTGTTGAATGGACAGTACTGGTTGCAAGGTGCTGTCCGCTTAAATGGGCCATTTGGCGCCAATGGCGGCGTATATGCGCACACACGGGCCCGCGCACAGGCTTCCAGACCCGTGTTCCAGGAGCAGCAGTCATTTCCTGAGGGGCAGCCTCTGGATGCCCAAATGGGACAACTTCTCAGGATGGTTTCTCTTGAAAGCCTTAATTAGTTCCTCCGCATGAAAATTAGTTTCTGGTTCCCAAGAGCTTTCTTCGGGGCCATAGCCCTTCCATTTGACCAGGTACTGGATGCCGCCACCTCTCCTCCTGCAATCCAGGATGGATTCTACCTCAAATCCCTCCATCCCGTCAACCAGTACTGGTGTAGGTGGACCTGTCTTCCGGTCCGGAAAGGAATCAGAGGTCTTGGGTTTTAACAGGGACACATGAAAGACGGGATGGATACGAAATGACTCAGGCAGCTCCAGTTCATATTCCACCTCATTAATTTTCCTCTTGATAGGAAAAGGCCCCAAGAATCTTGGGCCTAATTTCTTGGACGGGTATGCCAATCTTAAATTGGCAGTAGATAGCCAGACTTGACTGCCTGTTTCCGGGTTCAACAAGCCACGTCTCTTCTTGTCATAAGCTTCCTTGTTAGCAGCCTGTGCTCTTGCCATTGTTTCCTGTAAAAATGTATTGCTGGAGGCGAAGAAATCCAATAAGTTAGCCACAGCTGGCACTGAACTCTTGGAACAGTCATTGGACAAGAAGGCTGGGTGGAATCCGTAATTGGTGAAGAATGGCGACTGTTGAGTGGCAGAGTGGGCAGAGTTATTGTACGCAAACTCAGCCAGCGGTAGGAGTGTAATCCAGTCATCCTGGGTGAAAGAAGAAAAGCAACCCAGGTATTGCTCCAGCGTTTAATTTGTACGCTCTTTCTGGCCATTCATCTGGGGGTGATAGTCAGAGGACAAGGACAGCTCAATCTTCAGGGATCTCATAGGGATCTCCAGAACTTGGAGGTAAATTGTACTCCATGGTCGGACACCACATCTGCCGGTATCCTGTGGAGCCTAACAATCTCCCTAATGAAAATTTGAAAATTTTAGCAGTCTCTGCGGCAGAAGGTGTGCCCTTCATAGGCAAGAAGTGAGCCATCTTGGAGAACTTATCCATCACCATGAAGACGGTGGAGAACCCTTCCAAAGGTGGTAACTCTACGATAAAGTCCATGGATATGTGACTTCAAGGCCTCTCCGGGACGGGCAGTGGTTTAAGGAGGCCCCGTGACTGAATCTTGCTTCCCTTACACCGGCTACAGGTGGTGCAAGACTCCACATAAAGTTTGCAGTCCCTTCCCACTTGTGGCCACCAGAACGTATGTTGTAACAGTTCGGTTGTCTTGCGTACACCGAAGTGCCCAGCAAGCTGGTGGTCATGGCAGAGGTCTAGGACTGTGGTTCGTAAGTTCTCTGGCATGAAGATCCTGTGATTGTGCCAGAGCAACCCGTCTTTAGGCAGTAGCAGGGTTCCAGGAAGGGGGTTTGCCCCCTTGGTAGCTTGTTGAATCTGCACATCTCTTTGTAATAGCAAGAAACTTCCGGATGGCAGGATGGTATAAGGAGATACCGGGGTCCAGGTGCGTTGAACATGCGTGAAAGGGAGTCCGGCTTGGTGTTCTTCGACCCGTGCCTGTAAGTGATGTGAAAGGTGAATCAGGCGAAGAACAGTGCCCACCTGGCTTGTCGTGGTTTCAGTCTCTTGGCAATCCTCAAATATTCCACGTTTTTATGGTCTGTGTAAATGAGGATTGGATGTGCTGCTCCTTCTAACAGGTACCACCATTCCTCTAATGCTGATTTAATGGCCAAAAGTTCACGATCTCCCACATCGTAATTTTTCTCGGCAGATGACAGTTTACAAGAAAAGAATGCTACCGGATGCAGCAAGGCTCTGGTACCTTGCCTCTGGGAGAGAATTGCCCCAACCGCTACCTCAGATGCATCGACCTCCAGAACATAAGGAAGAGCAGGGTCCAGGTGCTTCAAAATGGGTGCTGAGGTGAACAGATCCTTGAGCCTCTCAAAAGCAGTTTGTGCCTCAGGAGTCCATTGGAACGGGGTACCCTGTTTGGTTAGTTGAGTGATGGGCAAGATTATGGAGGAGAACCCCCATATAAACTTCCTATAAAAGTTTGCGAATCCAACGAAACGCTGGATTCCCTTTTTATCAGCCGGAGCTGGCTAGTCCAGGATGGCGGACACCTTTTGGGGGTCCATCTTGATACCTCCAAGAGAAATGATGAGTCCTAGGAATTGTATGCTTCGCTGCTCAAACTCACACTTTTCTGGCTTGGCATAAAGTCAGTGCTGACAGAGGCGACCCAGTACCCTTTTCACATGGTTGCGATGAAGCTCTAAGGAAGGAGAAAAGATCAGGATATCATCTAGGTAAGCAATGACGAAGAGGTCGAGGAAGTTCCTTTAAATATAGTTTATGAAGTGCTGGAATGTGGCAGGAGCATTGCATATGCCGAACGGCATTACTAAGTATTCGTAATGGCCAAAGTGAGTGTGGAAGGCTGTCTTCCATTCATTGCCTTTCCTGATTCGTACCAGATTATAAGCTTCATGGAGGTCAAGTTTGTCAAAGACGGTGGCCGTTCCCAGGCGTTGAAATAACTCCGGTACTAGGGGAGGAGGATAACGGTTTTTAACCGTAACTTTATTGAGTTCCCAGTAGTGTATGCATGGGCACAGCATATGATCCTCCTTTTCCACGAAAAAGATACCCGCCCCAGCTGGGGAGGTGGACGGGCGGATGAACCTCTTGCTGAGATTCTCATCTATGTAAGATTTGAGGGTGTTGAGTTTGAGTTCCGAAAGTGGGTAAACCCTTCCGAATGGGATCTCGGCTCCGGGAAGGAGCTTGATGGGGCAGTCATAAGGTTGTGGGGAGGAAGGACCTCCGCCCCTTCTTACTAAAAATGACCAGGAAAGCATGGTAAACACTGGGGACGGCCTGGAGGACATCAGGCTCCGGGTCAGAGTCTATGCATAATAGGGAAGGATCCGCTTCGGGGGTCCTGAGAAGACAATGCCAGTGGCAGTATTGTGATTGGAACTTCTCTTGTTCTCTGTAATCCAATTGATGGTGGGATTGTGGGTCTGGAGCCAATGTAGGCCAAGGATGAAAGGGAAGAGAGGAGAGGTGATGGCATCAAGGATGAGGATCTCTTGGTGACCTCCGACCATTGTGGTGGTCAGGGGAATGGTTTCTTGTGTGACCAGGCCAAATTTAATAGTGGTGCCATCTGCCAGGTGAACTGCCATCCTGTGGGACTTAGGTCATAGAGGGTCCCCCTGTTGTGCAGCAAACGATAAGTCCACGAAACAGCTGCAGGCTCCAGAACCGATAATTGCAAGGACGGGAACAGTCTTTCCAGGAAGCTGTAGGAGTATAGAGAGGGTAAGGTGAGCAGCGTTATTGGGTACAGGATCAGAGGAGACAGCAAGGCACTTACCCAACTTGGTGGGGCAGGCTCGCGCGAAATGCCCCGGCTCTCCGCAGTAGAGGCAGAGGCCCAGGCTTCTTCGGCGCTGTCTCTCTTCAGGGGTCAGCGCCGGGTGCACTACCCCCCGCTGTTTGGGTTCCGACAGAATCGGAGGAGAGGTGGGCATGGTGGAGATGACTGGAGAAGAACTAGGAAAGCCTGAGGTGTGAGGTAGCATCCATGTAGGCCGGAAATTCTCCATGGAACTCTCCGCTCTGCACTCTCTGAAGCGCCGATCTATCTGGATAGCGAGATTGATGAGTTTATCCAGAGCGGACGGCACCCCCACACGGGCCAACTCATCTTTCAGGGAATTGGCTAAGCCTAGCTGAAACTGGTAGCAGAGGGCTGCCTCATTCCAGGCTGTGTTGATGCTCCAACGTTTGAACTCAGATGCATAGTCCTCCACTGGGCAGAGGCCTTGTCAGAAAATGTGGAGCCCGGCCTCCACAGTGGCCGCCTGGTGCGGATCTTCTTACAACTGGGCCATGGCCCGGAAGAACCAGGAGATGTCAGAGACTTCAGGCGCCCCTTGCTCCAGGAGCCTATGGGCCCACGACTGGGGCTCCTCTTGCAGAAGGGAGATTACCAGCCTTACCTTCGTGGCTACCCTGGAGAAGGTGCAAGGCTGTAGACTGAAATATAACTCACAGGCGCTATGGAACGCCCAGAATTTTCTACGATCCCCTGAGAACTGTTCAGGCTTGGGAACTGTAGGCTCTGTGGGGAAGGTGACTATGGTGTCAGTTGCAAGCTGGCTGACCCCTGATGGGGCCAGAGAAGAGAACTCCAGGACATGGCCTTCCAGCCAGGTGTATCCTTCTTGCAAGTTCCGGATGGCTTGAGTGAGCCCATCAAAGTGCCCATCCAAGTTCATGTAACCAAGGGGGCCCCTGCTCAGACTCAGACATCGCTGTCCATTTCTGTCACGTACCTGGTGGTGGAGTCTGACAGTGCAGTGGGCAACCTCTCTTGCGGCCCTGGTTCAGGAACCCTTGGCAGAGTGGACTGGAAGTTTTTTAGAGCACAGGGGGGCACAAGGGCTGGAATGGACACAGATGATGGTGTGAGAATCCTCCAGAGGCTCGTGCAAGACAGAAGATTGGTGATACAGGCCGGGTCAGTAACGGCAAGTGAGGTATAGATGGAGCAGGCAAGCGGGTAGTCGGGTACAGGCAAAGTCCTTAACAGGCGGCAGCAGAAGTATAAAGGATCAGGCAGAAGAGGAGTCGTAGGCAAGCTGAGGGTCGGTGCAGGCAGAATTTAAGCAAGGTTAGGCAAGCCAGGTCACAGGTGCAGGATGTCTCAGAAGCAATAGCCATGGAACACACAGGGAACGCTGTAGAACAGACAGCACTGGTTGCAGGGTGCTGTCCGCTTAAATGGGCCGTTTGGTGCCAATACAGGCGCATACGTGCACGCACACGCTTACAGGCGTGCGCATATGCACATGGACGCGCGCACAAGCTTCCAGACCCGTGTTCCAGGAGCAGCAGTCATTTCCTGACAGGCACAGAGGGTCCCTGTTAATCGATCACACCGTCCAAAGAGGCTGCAACAAGCTCCTCCTCTCTTTTCCCACAAGGCACTGTTCCTCTCAGGAGCATATGTCTATTCTGCACAAGGTACGGACAAGTCTTGTGGGATCCATGCCTGGTTCATTTTAATAAAGGTTAGCTTGTCCAGGTTGGCTGTGGACAGGTGGCTGAGCTTGTCTGTGATATCGCCCCCTGCCGTACTAAACACACACTCAGACAATACACTGGCTGCAGGGCAGGCCAGCACCTCCAAGGCATAAAGGGCAAGCTCGGGACATGTGGCCAATTTGGAGACCCAGAAGTTGAATGGGGCAGACCCATCAGTCAGTACGTGTAGGCGTGTGCACACATACTGTTCCACCATGTTGCTGAAATGCTGCCTCCTGCTAAGACATTGCGTATCAGCTGGTGGTGCTGTTTGTGGTGGCGTGCTGCTGACAAAGCTTTTCCACATTTTGGCCATGCTAACCCTGCCTTCTGAGGTGCTGGCAGTGCCACAGCTGCGTTGGTGACCTCTTCCTCCTCCTCCTTCTCTGCCTTCACCTTGTGCTTCCACTGAGCCCCTTGTGTCATTTGGGAATGCAGTGCATCTACCAGAGTGTGCTTGTAGTCGCGCATCTTCCAATCATGCTCCAGTGAGGGAATTAAGGACGGCATGTTGTCCTTGTAACGGGGATCGAGCAGGGTGGCCACCCAGTAATCAGCACAAGTTAAAATGTAGGCAACTTGGCTGTCGTTGAGCAGGCACTGCAGTATGTAGTCGCTCATGTGTGCCAGGCTGCCCAGAGGCAAAGGCAAGCTGTCCTCTGTGGGAGTTATATCGTCTGTGTCCTCCGTATCCCCCCAGCCACGCTCCAGTGATGCCCACGAGCTGAGTTGGGTGCCACCCTGCTGTGAACACGGTTCCTCCTCCTCCTCATCATCCTCCTCATCATCCTCCTCATCCTCCAGAACTGTCCCCTGGCTTGAAAATTTTTGACTTGGCCTATGCTGTTGCAGGAACCCACCCTCCGAGCTACTTGTGAATGACTGGCCTGATAACCGTGGAAATGACCCCTCTTCCTCCTCCTCCTGTGCCACATCCTCTTCCATCATCGCCCAAAGTGTTTTTTCTTTTTTTTTTTTTTTTTTCCAATAAGAATTTTATTAGAAATAATGGGTTACAAAGGTGGTACAGAGGTGGTACAGAGTAATGAAATATCGCCGGTAGGTAGCGTCTTACATCAGGACCTTATATCTTAGGATCCAACAATAACTGAAGATAATGATACAGTAGGTAAATAGGATCAAACAAGATTTTAGGAGAGAGAAGCGGTATACTTATGGTCGACTATCAAGATAACAAATATATCACTTATTACCTGAAAGTCTCGCAGTCGCCCGAACTCACATCCTCAAGTCTTCCGAGTATATCAAATTAAGTTCATGTATAGTAAAGGAGTTAGAGTTAGTCTCTTGTTAGATGTTTGATTGGGGTGTCAAGAAGTAGGAGTGAACTGAGCCTGTTGTAATGTCCGAGTCAAGTGAGGATGAAGAACTGTGGGGTTAGTTTGTAGATTGTTCTCTGATTGAGATTGAGGAAATGATATGTACTTGAATTAAACTATATGAGCCTTCTGAA
>BLSH010128963.1:28383-51346 GCA_018402905.1 Glandirana rugosa | reverse complement strand
AGACAGATCCCACACTGCCCTAATGCAGTAGTAGTTGTTTTTAGAACGATAAACTCTCCCTCAGAGCACCAACAGGAACCTGGCCCTAATGCAGTAGTAGTTGTTTTTAGAACGATAAACTCTCCCTCAGAGCACCAACAGGAACCTGGCCCTAATGCAGTAGTAGTTGTTTTTAGAACAATAAACTCTCCCTCAGAGCACCATCAGGAACCTGTCCCTAATGCAGTAGTAGTCGTTTTTAGAATGATAAACTCTCCCTGAGAGCACCAACAGGAACCTGGCCCTAATGCAGTAGTAGTTGTTTTTAGAACGATAAACTCTCCCTCAGAGCACCAAGAGGAACGTTTCCCTAATGCAGTACTAGATGGTTTTAGAATGATAATCTCTCCCTCAGAGCAACAACAGGAACGTTTCCCTAATGCAGTAGTAGATGGTTTTAGAATGAGAATCTCTCCCTCAGAGCAGCAACAGTTACCTTTCCCTAATGCACTATAAGATGGTTCTGAACGCTAATGTCTCCCTCACAGCACAGACAGGAACATCTCCCTAATGCAATATAAGATGATTCTGATACGCTAATGTCTCCCTCACAGGTCCGCAATGAAGGTCTCCCTAATCCAGTCTGAGATGGTTGTGAACGCTAATCTTTCCCTCACAGCAGCGGCATGAAGCTCTCCCTACTCTAGTCTGAGACGCGCTACGTGACTCCAGCCCCATATATACAGGCTGGGTCACATGATGCACTGGCCAATCACAGCCATGCCATTAGTAGGCATGGCTGTGATGGCTTCTAAGGGCAAACTAGTGAAAAGCTTGTTGACTGGCTGCCCAGCAGCTATAGAAAAGGCACCAAAAATACCAGAATACCGAACCCGATCCCGGACTTTTTTTTTAATGTCCGGGATCGGGTTCGGGGCTTGGACACCCCAAAGTCCGGTGCGGACCCGAATTTTACAATCCGCGTTCGCTCAACTCTATTCATAATCAGTTTTCTGACAGGCCAGGGCAATAGCCGAGTCCCACCCACTAGTGTCAGGGGTTACATGGCGAACACTCCCAGCTGGATTTTGCATAACAAGGGCTGGGGTAGAACCTGTTCTTTGAAATGTAGGAATCAGTCTATTAGAACTCTCTCCCAGAACTTTCTCGGAGTGGGTGGATGTTTCTTAGAAGATGAATAGGTGAACTAGAGTCCAGATGAGAAGTAATGCTCTCTTGAATATTACCCAATGAAGGAGAACTTTATCAATTTCTAACTTAGGATTGGAGATAACTTCTGTACCAGAGGTGTCTTTCTCCAATTTGCATGAAAAAGTAGCTTGCTGATTATACTCTTCCTCCAATTGAGGATTCAAATTCAAGTGGAAACTTCTATAGAAATGGCCTTGGAGGGCATATCATCTTCAAGAGTGCAGTTCATCTCATTCAACACATTAAAAGTGGAATTCTCACTCTGTTCCCCAGTACCTGTGGGCACAGGAATACAGTCGTCATTAAAGCTGATTAGATCTCCTTGCTCCAAACTAGTGGAAGGTAAAGCGCCAGGATGATCTTCAGCCCCCATTCCTTGTCTAGGTGACTGGCACGGTGGAATCAAACAGTTTCTCTTAGGCAATTGAACATTATGTTTCATAAAAAGGGGGGAGACTTTGGTAATTGGCTTGATCTGCTGAAGGAATATTCTTTCCCGACGACAGTAGGGGAATAGTTCTCTGTGGTCTGGAAGGCTTTGATGACCTGCTGGCTTCAGTGGGTGACTTGTACCTGTGGTACCAGGGTTGGACCTCTTTGTCAGGGATGATTGCAGGGTCCCACATCCAGGATGATATCTCATCATCAGTCTCACTCTCTTCAAAAACTGGTCTAATGGTCCTGACAGTAGGTTTCCTTCGAGATCTTGTCTTAGGAGGGCTTGGATTTTCCAAAGGAGCGTCTGAAACAGGAGGCATCCTAACTGCATCAGAAAGGGGAAGCAAATGATCTCAATGCCACATTTCAAAGGACCATCTTGACCTTCAGGCTTGATCTGATATACAGGCAATCCAGGAAGCTGCTTACAGATAATATAGGGATGAGGCCTACACGGATCAGCTATCTTATGCTTTCCAGGCACACCCACATTTTTAACAGCATCCTATCTCCCAGCTGAATCTCCTAAACTCTCAGACAAAGGTCAAAATTTCTTTTGTTCCTTGCTTCTCGGTAGTAGCATGTTGTCTGGCAACCTCATATGCTTGCTTCAAATTCCTCCTCAATCGATCTACATAACATCTGTGAGATGTCAACGAGGGGTCATCAGCAGATGTTCCAAAGACCAAGTTAATTGGCAACTTAGTCTCCCGCCCAAACATGAGACGGTAGGTACTAGAGTAGCAAGATGATTTTCCAATTCTGTTTCATTTCAGAAGGCAGGGTGCCTAGCATATTTAACAGAGTCTGATTAAATCGTTCAGGTTGAGGATCTCTTTGAGGATGATAGGGTGTAGTGTGTGATTTCTTAATGCCCAAAGATTTGCACAGCTGCTGTATAAGTTTACTTTCAAAGTCCCTCCCTTGATCAGAGTGGATTTGAACTGACAGCACAAAGTGGACCAAGAACTTCTCCACCAACACCTTGGCTACTGTAGTGGCTTGCTGATTCCTGGTAGGGTAAGCTTGTGCAAATCTGGTAAAGTAGTCAGTTACCACTAATATGTTGCTGCTTCCAACCTGTATCTGGTTCAAGGCACAAGAAGTCAATACATACTATGTCTAAAGGGCCTTAACTTTGTAGGTGCTCCATAGGGGCAGCACGGGTTGGAAGGGTCTTTCTCTGGATATAAGATAGACAGGAGTGGCAGTAGTCTTCTACCTCCCTTCTCCTATCTGGCCAATAGAATCTATCCTTAATTAACTGGAAAGTCCTTTCTATGCCCAGATGTCCATGTTCGTCATGTAAGGACACCAATACAGAACTGCGATATTTCTCAGGTAGATACAGCTGCCAAGTTTCCTCTGTCCCCTCACTAGGACCTCGCCTATGGAGTAATCCATCTTTCAATTGTAGCCGGTTTAATTCACAATGCAGTATTCTGGCTTGCCTAATAGCACTCTTCAGTAATAATTGAGGGTCTTGTTGCACCAAGGTCTGCAAAGCGACATGACAGAGAGGATCCTGTTCTTGGTCAATCTTGATCTCCTTCTTAGTCAACCAAGGAAGCCCCTCACTCCTCACCTGAGTCAGTCCACAATAGGATAATGGTATCCCTGTTGACAAAACTAATATAGATTCAGCTCTGACCCCTCCTCTCAAGCGATGAACCAATCCTTTGCATAGGGCCCCAGCTGGCATGAAAGTCCACTCTTGAGACTTCTGGTTCTGACTATATGGCCAGCGGGACAGGGCGTCTGCATCTCTATTTCCTGCACCGGGATGATATTTAAGACTGAATTGAAATCCAGCCAGTGCAGCTAACCATCTATGCCCTGTGGCATCCAGCTTTGCAGTTGTCAGCATAAGTTCGGGCCAAACTTTAACTGTTCGGTTGTTTGGCGAACAAACGGGACGTTTGACCGCTTGTTTGGCCCCCCGAACCGACCAAAATGCAATGCTGCACTGAAAAATGCATTGCAAGCCCTGATTGGCTGAAACAGTGAAAGCTTCATCCAATCAGGGCTCAGAGCACTGTCAGAGTCATGATTGGACACTGTCATCATGACTTTACCCAATCATGGCTCAATACCGCCCCACAGTATAAAAGTATTCTTTCAATGGCAGCCATTTTCAGTGTGATTTCAGCTGGAGAGAGATAAAACAGGACTCTGTTCGGTGCTATTAGTTAGATAGTGTGCTAAACTTTGCTATTTTGCTTTAATTGTCAGTGTAGAATATTAGTATAGTGTCAGTCTAGGGATAGTGTGAGTGTAGTGAGGAGGACCATTCAGCTTTGCATAGTGTGCAGCTAGAGTAGGGACAGCTCAGATAGTTTCACTGTAGTGCAGTGAGACTGTATCATTCACACATGCATCAGTGTATATGTAGAGTAGGGACAGCTCAGATAGTTGCAGTGTAGTGAAACTGTGTCAGTAATCTTTACATAAGTGTATACATAGAGTAGGGACAGTTCAAATAGCGTCAGTGTAGTGACGGTTGAACACCGTTTATTTGATTGCGTTACTGAAAGTGTAACGCCATTTACTTCTGTGTGCGTTACTGCCAGTCGAACGGCATTTACTTCTGTGTACATACTGCCAGTTTAACATCATTTACTTCTGTGTACATTACTGCCAGTTTAACGTCATTTACTTCTGTGTGCGTTACTGCCAGTTTAACGCCATAAAGTTCGAACTGCGTTACTGCCAGTTTAACGCCATATACCGTATCTCACAAAAGTGAGTACACCCCTCACATTTTTGTACATATTTTATTATATCTTTTCATGTGACAACACTGAATAAATGGCACTTTGCTACAATATAAAGTAGTGAGTGTACAGCTTGTATAACAGTGTAAATTTGCTATCCCCTCAAAATAACTCAACACACAGCCATTAATGTCTAAACCGCTGGCAACAAAAGTGAATACACCCCTAAGTGAAAATGTCCAAATTGGGCCCAATTAGCCATTTTCTCTCCCCCAGTGTCATGTGACTTGTTAGTGTTACAAGGTCTCAGGTGTGAATAGGGAACAGGTGTGTTAAATTTACTGTTATCGCTCTCACTCTCTCATACTGGTCACTGGAAGTTCAACATGACTCTTTATGGAAAAGAACTCTCTGAGGGTCTGAAAAAAAGAACTGTTGCTCTACATAAAGATGGCCTAGCCTATAATAGCTTGCCAATACCCTGAAACTGAGCTGCAGCACGGTGGCCAAGACCAAACAGCGGTTTAACAGAATAGGTTCCATTTAGAGCAGGCCTCGCCATGGTCGACCAAAGAGGTTGAGTGCATGTGCTCAGCATAATAGCCAGAGGTTGTCTTTGGGAAATAGACATATGAGTGCTACCAGCATTGCTGCAGAGGTCGAAGAGGTGGGGGGGGGGTCAGCCTGTCAGTGCTCAGACCATATGCCGCACACTGCATCAAATTGGTCTGCATGGCTGACATCCCAAAAGGAAGCCTCTTCTAAAAATAATGCACAAGAAAGCCCACAAGCAGACCTGAAGACTAGCAGACTAAGGACAGGGATTACTGGAACCATGTCCTTAGTCTGATGAGACCAGGATAAACTTATTCGGTTCCGATGGTGTCAAGCATGTGTGGCGGCAACCAGGTGAGGAGTACAAATACAAGTGTGTCTTGCCTACAGTCAAGCATGGTGGTGGGAGTGTCATGGTCTGGGGCTGCATGAGTGCTGCCGGCACTGGGGAGCTACAGTTCATTGAAGGAACCATGAATGTCAACATGTACTGTGACATACCGAAGCAGAGCATGATCCCCTCCCTTCAGAGATTGGGCCGCATGGCAGTATTCCAACATGATAATGATCTCCAAGACGACCACTGCCTTGCTAAAGAAGCTGAGGGTAAATGTGATGGACTGACAAAGCATGTCTCCAAACCTAAACCCTATTGAGCATCTGTGGGGCATCCTCAAACCGAAGGTGGAGGAGCGCAAGTTCTCTAACATCCACCAGCTTTGTAATGTCATTATGGAGAAGTGGAAGAGGACTCCAGTGGCAACCTGTGAAGCTCTGGTGAACTCCATGCCCAAGAGGGTTAAGGCAGTGCTGAAAAATAATGGTGGCCACACAAAATATTGACACTTTGGACCCAATTTGGACATTTTCACTTAGGGGTGTACTCACTTTTGTTGTCAACGGTTTAGACATTAATGGCTGTGTGTTGGGTTATTTTGAGGGGACAGCAAATTTACACTTATACAAGCTGTACACTCACCACTTAACATTGTAGCAAAGTGTAATTTCTTCAGTATTGTCACATGAAAAGATATAATAAAATATTTACAAAAATGTGAGGGGTGTACTCACTTTTGTGAGATACTGTAACTCTGTAACTGTAAGTGCGTTACTGCCAGTTTTACTCCATATAGTTCTAAGTGCGTTACTGCCAGTTTAACACCATTAATATTCTGTGTGCATTACTGCCAGTTTAACGCCATATAGTTCGAACTGCGTTACTGCAAGTTTAACGCCTTATAGTTTTGTGCGTCACTGTACGTTTGGCGCATTATATTGCAGTATATTACAGTGTATGCATGGAGTGTGTCTGTGTAGTGTGAGTACTCAAATTAAAATCCACCAAACACCACTTCACATTGATTAAAGTGCATCTACATACAGATTTCCACTTATTCATAAGATTTACTAATAAGCACCACCCTTCCCTCACTAATAATGTCTGGGAGGACAAGAAGGAGAGGCAGACGTTCCCTTGGCACTCTAAGGGGGCCAGCAACAAATGTGTCCACAAGCAAAGGTGGACGTGGTGGTAAGTCCTTAGGAGGGGTATCATTTCCTCTGTTTAGTGAGTTTGCCCATGCTATCCACAGCATGCAGAGGAAGTGGTGGACTGGCTTGCTATACCTTCCTCATCCTCATCATCCTCTGTCACGCAAGCAGAGACAAGTGTGCAGTCCACTGCATTTGCCAGAGTAGATAAACCTGCCTCCTTGTCCACATCTATACATGCCATAGCCCCAACATCAGTCATGGAGGAGTAGTCAGGAGTTATTTGACCACAGTATCAGCCACTTGCTCCTTGATGATGCTCAACCATTACTGCATTCAGATTTTGATTCTGAGGTTGAGGATGACAGGAACATGAGCCTAGAGAGAGGGGCAAACACTGGTGGACAAATTGGCATTAATGTTCCCCCAGCCACAGCATATTGTTGTCTCCAGTGGTAATGATGATGGAGGAGATGGAGATGATGATGATGGTGAGGTCACTGATGCCAGATAGAGCAGAGGGGGAAACTGAAGGTGAGGCGGCATAACCTCAAGAAGGCTGACATCAAGAAAAAGTAGAGAGCACCCTATTCCATCAAATTCTGCAGCTGTTCTCTCCCAGCCCACTCCCCAAAGCTCAGCATGCTGGGCCTTTTTCAGCACATCGCACTGTTTCTATCTGCAAACTGTGTCTCAAACACATCAAACGTGGCAAAAACACCAGCCATTTGGGTAGGTACCACATGCTTAACAAGGCATATAAAAACATCCAATCACTCAGCCCATTGGCAAGAACATCTAAAAGCCACACAAAAGGGGCACAAATCTGTCCCTCCTCCTCCTTACCCACTTCAGTCTGCCCCTGCTATACCAAGTCATTACCTCTCAGCAGCCTCCACTGAAAGGTATGATGGTATAGCACAGGGTGTCCCAGATCCTAGCAGCACATCTGCCAGCAGCAGACCACCAGCTGTAGACTGTATCCGACAAATTTTTCTGCCCCATCTGCTGCAGCGGAAAAAAATACAGTCCCTGCCACCCACATGCCCAATATCTAAATGCAAGCTTATCAAAGCTGTTGGCTCTCCAACTTTTGCCTTTCAGCCTGGTGGATTCTGCCCTCTTCCGTGAATTTGCACAATGTGCTGTACCACAATGGCAGGTTCCCAGTCGCTACTACTTTTCACGTAAAGCCGTTCCATCTCTCTACCATCATGTGGAAGGGAATGTTCTGGCATCGTTGGGCAAGGCAGTCAGCCGTAAAATGTACCTTACTGCTGACACATGGTCCAGAAAGCATGGGCAGGGATGATATATTTCATTGACAGCACACTGGGTTATGCTGCTTGCAACTCGAAGGGATGTAGGATATGGCTCGGTGCTGCAGCTTGTTGTGCCCCCACGTTTCCATACAGCTGGTGGTGATGATGCCAGACTTGTGAGCTCTACCCCTTCCTCCTCCTCTGCCACCTTCATGCCCTCCTCTGCAGAATTGTCCTATGAATATCAGGTACCCGCTAAGCGTTCAAAGGGCTATTCCATGAGTTAAGCTAAAAGGTGCCATGCAGTGCTTCAGCTGGTTTGTGTAGGGGACAGGAACCACACCGGACAAGAGATTCTTGCAGCTCTGCAGGGACAGGCCCAGAGGTGGTTCACACCATGCCAGTTGCAGCCAGGAATGGTGGAGTGCGATAAGGGCTCAAACCTCCTGTCCGCCTTTAGACAGGGCCTGGCACATGTCCTCAATTTGGTGGTGTAACGTTTCCTAAATACATACCCAGGGTTGCAAGATGTGCTATAGCTGGCCAGAAGAGTCTGTAGCCATTTCAGGCTGTCATACACAGCCAGTGCTCGGTTGGCTGAAATTTAGCGGGAATTCCACCTGCCCATAAACCGCCTGATTTGTGACATGCCCACCAGGTGGAACTCGACTTTAGCAATGCTGGAGCGGCTATACATGCAGCAGAGGGCCCTCAATGAGTACCTGTGCGAGTACGGCACAACGAAAGGCTCAGGCCGCCTCAGCTTTTTTTCTCCACGCCAATGGCTGATCATTAAGGATGCATGCACTGTACTGTCACCATTTGAGGAGGCCACAAGGATGGTGAGCTGTGACAGTGCATGCATCAGTGACACAATCCCTGTTGCGTGGCATTATGGACAGGGTACTGGAGGCAGAGCAGCAGGAGGAAGAGGGGGACTTCCTTTCCTCTCAAGGCCCACTTTATCCAGACGCCATCATTCATATGTCACAGAACAAACAGGAGGAGAGAGGGGAGGAGGATGAGGAGGAGGATTCTGGCACTTTTGCAGGCTTCAAAGAAGAGTTAAACATACGTTAATCTGTAAGCGATGACTTTCCAACCCCAAGACCCTTGGGAGTAGTACGTGGCTGGGAGGAGGAAGTTCCAGATGCTGTCATCCTGAGTGACCCCAAAGAGTCTGCTTCTCAAGCTACGGCAAATTTGAGGTGCATGGGCAACCTCATGCTTCAAAGCCTGCGAAAGGACCCAAGAATACGTAGCATAAAGGAGAATGGCCATTACTGGTTGGCAACCCTCCATGACCACCGTTATAAGGGGAAGGTCTCAAAACTCATCCCATCCCCGCAGAGGGTGCAGAAGATAAAATCTCTTGAGGACACATAAAAGAGGATTTTATTGAAAGTTTTTCACGACTCCAGTAGGTTACAGTGCCGTGGAAAACGTTCTTTTGAGTCTTCTGTTGGTCAAGAGAGGAGTGTTGGAAAAGACGCCCGCCTCAGTGAGGCATTCCATAATTTTTTTAGTCCTCACCAGATAGGCCTGTCAGCTTCCACATCCCATCGGCAGCGTCTGCATCACATGGTGGACGATTGCCTCAGGGCCAAAACAGAGATAGAGAGCTTTCCAGCTGACAATCCACTGGCTTACTGGGTAATGAGAATAGACCACTGGCCAGAGCTTTCCCAGTATGCTATTGAGTTGTTGGGCTGCCCTGAATCCAGTGTGCTTTCAGAACGGGCATTCAGTGCTGCAGGAGGTTTTGTGACTGATCATAGAACACGTCTGTCCACAGACTCCATGGTCCTTTTGACTTTCATAAAAATGAATCAGTCATGGATTACCAGCTATGAAGCCCCTGATGCCGATGTCACTAATTGAGTTTTTTGGGATGTGGAATCTCTGCGGGTCTTCGAGCCTGGACCAGGCTGGCGCCCTCTTACCCTCCTCTCCCGATACAGTCATTAGGTTACCAGGACCTAATCTTTTTTGAGGAACTGCCTCCATTCACCATACATCAATTTTTTTTTTTACCTATTCCAACACACTAGCGCCGTAGCTCCCACTCCAATTCTCTCCTTCTTCGAGGCTGCCTAGCTTTGAGGGTGTTCAATAATTTCATCAGGAACAATGTTTTTGGTATAGGTTTAATGGGCACAATTAACTCCCAAAGAACATTTTTTCAGCACCTGCTTGCCAGGTGCATATAATTGAAATTGTTTTGGCCTACATCAAGAGCACCTCTATAGTATTGCAGTGGGAAGGCACCACCGACACCCAAACACCAATTTTTCTGCACTTGTTTGACAGGTGCATATCATTGCAATTGTTTTTACAGAAAGGCCAATCATGAAGAGCACCTCTATAGGGTTATGGTGTGTAGGCACCACCAACACCCAAAACCCAATTTTCCTGCACCCATTACTTTTATCCAAAGTCAAAGTGACATAAGAATTTATCTAAAAAATCTCTACTCTTGTTCCCAGTGCACTACATTGTAGCTTCATCATGCACACTGGCTCCCCAGCTGTTGCTGAGCAAAATGAAGGCAGCTTGCAGGGAAAATGTCATTTTTTTGGCTTTATAACTGCAATTATTGCTGCAGCAGATTCTAGACATGGTACAAATCTTCCACTTTACAGGTAGACTAAGGGGACCCCCCAGGCACTATATTGGAAGGATTTTTTCATTTTTATGCGTTTGCTTTAAAAATCCAAAAATCGCTGCTCATTTAAAAATGAAGTTTTTCAAAAACGTTTTTTTTCATTGATACATGTCCCCCAGGGCAGTACCTGGACCCCTATAACCATCGTATGCACAATTACTTGCATATAAGCCTTAAAAATGGTCATTTTTGATTTTTGAAGTTCGGGTCCTATTGACATTAATGGGGTTCGTTATTCGGGTACGAACTTTCGCGGTGTTCGAAAGTTCTGGTGCAAACCCAACAGGGGTCTGTTCGGCCCATCCCTAGTCTTGACGACAGATTGCGCTCCATGCAGATAATCTTTCAATTTGTCTACCAGTGCCCACTTCAAGGCCAGGAATTCCAACTTATGGGCCGGATAACTTCTTTCAGAGGGGATAAGACTTCGGCTCACATAAGCCACTGGCCGAAAATGTCCACCTTGTTCTTGATACAGTATTCCTCCCAATTCATCCCGGTTGGTGTTTACATGAAGCTCGTATGGCTTAGAAGGGTCAGCATGAGCTACAACTGGGGCCTCGTTTAAGCTGGATTTTAATAGTCGATAGGCTTCTTCACACAAGGGAGTCCACTGATCACAAATGGACTCCTTCTTCCCTCTTAGGCCCATCTTCTTCTCCTTCATTTTCCCATCCTCTTCCCCAGAGGCCACCTGCAACAATTCTTTAAGGGGCTTGGCTATCTTGTTGAAATTAGCCAAAAACCTCCGATAGTATGTGTAGAACCCTAGGAAGGATCTCAATTCTGTCACAGTCTCCAGTTGTGGCCATGCAGTCACCACTTCCAGCTTCTTTGGGTCGGTTGCCACTCCATTGGCCGACACCACATGCCTCAGGTGACTGAGGTATGAAAGAACTGGCATTTCTCTAAGGATAACTTTAATCCCTCTTCATAAAGCCTCTCGAACACTGTTTCCAGCCACACCTCATGCTCTTCCAGGGTTCTTCCAAACTACAAACTCTATGCTATCATCAAGATACACCAGGACTTCCACCAGATTCATGTCTCCGAACGTTCTCGCCATCAATCTTTGGAAAATAGCTGGAGCCCCAGTCAGTCCATGCGGCATTCTGTTGAACTCATAGAACCCCAAAGGGTAAATAAAGGCTGTCTTCTCCTTGTCCTCAGTACACATAGGTATCTGATAGTACCCAGTCTTCATATTCAGCACACTAAACCATTTAGCTCCAGCCAAACACTGTAAAGCATCTTCAATCCTCAGAATGGTGTATTGGTCAGGAATTGTTCTCTGATTGAGAGTCCGGTAATCTATTCACATTCTTAAGGTTCCATTCTTCTTCCGAACCACTACAATTGGTGAGGCATGCAGACTTCTGGATTCCTGAATCACTCCAGACCTTTTTTATTCTGCCAACTGCTCCCTCAAATCTTCTAGATCACTGAGAGGGATCCTTCAAGCTCTTTTTTGGCACATCCCACATCGAAATCATCACAAGCAAAGATTTTTTACCACCGACGTAGTTGAGACTTCATCCTTTCTCTCCATACAGGAGGCAAGCCAGTGGCACACTCTTCCATCTCCTTCCTCAAACTTTGTGGGCCCTTCTCCTTCCCTTCTTCCACAGGCGTCACCGGAGTTTCTGCATTCACTTGGCCCACAGACATTCTTGCCTTCAGGATCACAGGGCGGTCAGAGACGTTCTGCAGGCTAATAGGCACTTTCTTCTTATTTCTCAGCAGGGCCTTCATGGGTACTATGTCAGGAATCATGGCCAAGCCTGCCGATTTAGTTTGCACATCCGTTTACAGCACCACAAAAGGCCTAGGATGGTACCAGGTCAGCTTTACAGTAGCCTTTAAACAGATGACTTCCCCAGGCTGAAGCACGGTCTCTCTCATATCCAGTTGCCACAAACAACCTATCTAATGAGCTGGAGCTTTCTTCCCCTAAATCACTTGCTGGCAAGCTTGATACAGAGTGGGGTGAATTTCCTCAGGTACAGTCCCATCTTCTCCTACCACCTTCTCTAACAGTCTTTGAACTAGGTCAGTATTTGTCCCGATTATCATGGAGTTGTGTTCAGCCCCAGCTGGTCTTGGGCACAGCACGGCTAAAGTATCAAAGGTCTCCACCCTCCCAGTGGCAGCTGGCGCAAATGAGATTCTTATGGGAATATACCCATCGTAGGGAAATTGGCTGGTCCCAAGTCCCTCTGTTTTCCAATTCCCCCAACTTGTTCAATGGGGCATGCTTCAGATATTGATCATAGAAATCTCTGTAAAGAAGGGTAACTTGGGCCCCGGTGTCTAACAGAGTTCGGGTGTAGATACCTTCCACTTGCACTGAAACAATAGGAGATGGCCCTACTAACTTTTCTGGTAAGGTACCCTTCTTTATCACACGGGAATTTCTTATCATACCACTCTGTGAGAATCTAACTCTAGCCCTAGGGATTGACCCAGTATTGACTCCCTGCACCTGGCATTCAGACCCCGGTGACGGGTTAGTTACTTTCTCCTTTTTGGGACTCCTCTTCTTTGGACTTACTTCGGCTTTGCTTCTTGGAACTCAGATTCTTCGGGTTTTCAGTTGGCTCCTTCACTGAGACCCCCTGAAGTTTCCCGCCTTCTGGGTAGTCAATATCTGTTGTAATGTTTTCAATAACTCTGCCATGAAATTGAATTCCTCTTCTCTTTTTGGACACTGCCTCCTGAAGTGACCAGACCCCCCACACTTAAAGCACTTCCTAGGATCAGTTCTATCCATCTGAGTAGTGACTTGAGCAAAGTTTACTGTAATTGATCTTGAGCTTGAGCCACCTGTGTTAGCAGCTTAACTGGTGACTCTTCAGGTGTTGGTGAGGACACAGGAATTCTAGTGCTCTCTCCCCACTCTGAACCCTCCTCACTGTCGACTTCGAGTGACCCCGACTCGATTTGAACTTGTTGGGCTTACACCTTTCCAGTTTTTGAGGTAACATTCGACCCTCCGGAAGATCCTTGGTTCTTCTCATCCAGCAAGGCCTCCTCTTCTCTGACCATCTTCATCAACTCGGGATACATGGGTGCAATCTGTATTCCCTTTAACAATAATCATAATACAATGGGATGATTAGGCCTTGCTCCTTGTAGAATCCTCTCCCATCTCACTTTATCAGCTTCCTTTGAGTCAATTCCGTTTTTTAGAATGATTTGTTGCAGAACTCGATCCACTCTAATAACATATGCAGATAACTTCTCCTCTCTGGACTAGTGGGTATGTTCAAATTTGTACATCAAGTCAGGAATCTTCTCCACTCTTCCATACTCTGCACACAGAGCTTCAACACACACTCTGGCTTCCCTTTCTTCAAGCATCGGATCACGTCCACAGCCAGACTCCGCAGGCTTTCACTAATTCGTTGCCTCTTCATAGTTTCAGGCACATTCCAATCTTCCACTGCTTGAATAGCCTGATCCATCCAAATGTCAAAGTCCTCCTCCCCTTCTGGAGTAGGTGTGTGGCCAGAGAATTATAGCAGCTTTCGATAACCCTAATGAGCCATAATGTTATTGCTCTTAATTAGGCTTTCTACTAACCGACTCATGTTCATGTAAAATGATGCTGGTGGCATTCCCTTGATGGCAGTCTCGGCTCCTCTTTCCTCTGTGTCAGACTTTACCGAGGCACATTGAGATTCCTCCTGCTCTGACCCTTCTTCCATCTGTAGAGATATAACATGAGCCTCCAATCCTTCTGTCAGGGTCAAAATTTTCTCCTGAGACCTGCTGGAACACTTCCCCCATTCCACTACAGCAGTGGTTCTCAACTCCGTTCCTCGGGACCCACCAACAGGCCAGATTTAAAGTATTACCTTGGGGAGATGCAGACTAGAATACTGCATTCACTGAGCAGCAAATTATATCACCTGTGATATATTTCAGTTGTCCTGCAAACCTGGCCTGTTAGTGGGTCCCGAGGACCGGAGTTGAGAACCACTGCACTACAGCATAGGTTTCATCCTCCTCATACTCTGTCTTCAGATCCACGACATAGGACCCCTGGTTTGGAAAGGCCCCTCTCAGCATCAGTCGCACATCCCATTCAGTCCACCCCACTCCCGGTAGCTTCAATACACTGGACAACTCTCGCCAACTCCCTTCTTCCTGGGCTCACTTAGTGGTGGCAACTGAGTCCATCTGGTCCTGGGGGGCGGGTTCTTCAGACCTTCTGAGATTCACTGTAGGGGGAATCCCGGACAAGCCCCCAAATGTAGCGCTGCCCCTTTGAGGGTTGCTTAAAGATTCAATTCCCCCTTGATCTTCCCCACTCTGAGAGTCCTCCACCACCCCTGACACTCTGGGTTCACTCATATTGCAAAATCCCATTATGGTTAACACCCTTGCAGTAATGGAGACCACACCAAAGGTTGAGTTTAAAGGATTTACTTAACTCGTTATTTATATGAAAGCGGGACTTTTGACTAGTTAAGGTCACAATTCAAGAGACAACAATTAATAGTGTTCTTTTAAAGCAAAGACTCACATTGCTTCACACACAGATTAACTTTGATGATTTCGATGAATAAAAGGGGCGGTCACTCAAAAAGTATTTACCACTCCCTGCTACTCACCAGCAATTTTAATAGGTAAAACAATAGAATTCCTCCGATTGAGTTTAATCAACTACCAGTTGGTTCACATGTGGATGATATAGCTATGTATTATTTGCAGTGAATCAATATAAAGTAATGATTACTCTATAGAAATAGGTGAACCCAGGGTAAATTGATACCACGCGATAGATTGCAAACAAAACAGTACCACTCAATGAAATGCAGCTAAAACAGAACCACTCAATAACAATTCAACTCAATATTAGAGCAACTATAGTGGTAATTATTTATCTAAATCCTCCTGCTCTAATTCATAGAGTTCTTAGGGGGATGTAATAGCACCAAATAAACAGCCCTGAGTCTGGCAAAGTGGGGGATGAGTAGCTGTGGTTGTAGCAATCCTGTATTGCAAAGTTCAGTAGATCTTCTCCTTATATTAATTGGCAGTTAGGTACCTAAAAACACTGTGTCCCCTAATCCTTGGGATGAGGCACAAAGAGGTTAAACTTCGGTGAACAACCTTCACAGTGATCACCAACTTGTTGAATAAACTGACAACTAACAGCAATCCAGTGCACTTAGTAACTGGAATCCAAGATGCGATTTAGGATATTCCTTTAACCACTTCCCTACCTCCATATGCAGAATGGCGGCCAGGAAGTGGGTAAGTTATCCTGACTGGGCGCATCACGGCGATCGGTGGTGTGGTGGGTCAGTCTGACCCTCCGCAATACTGATCTCGGTAAAAAGCTTCCATCGGAAGCTCTTTATCATGTGATCAGCCGTGACCAATCACGGCTCGTCACAGTTTAAACAGGAAAAGCCGTTTATCGGCTTTTCCTCTACTCGGGTCTGCAGACCTGAGTAGTGGAGAGCCGATTGGCTACTCTCCTGACGGGGGGGGGGCCTGTGCTGATTGCTCCATAGTATTCCATGGGCACAAATGTCTCTATGCCAGGGGAGCACTGCTGGACTCCTGGCTACACTTGCAGGAAAGGCCAGTACCTTGAGTGAATATTGGACTTGCCCAAGCAAGGTACATGCTGGACACGCAGTAGTCCATGGTGTCCTTTGAATAATAACTAAAGAATGAATAAAGTAATTGATCACTAGGTTCAGGAACTGCCTGTGAATGGTGTGTATATCCAGGTCTGGCTGGTGCAGCTTAAAAAATACTGAAAAGAAATGCAGCTGCAGGAGCCACCACCGCTGCTGCTCCTTCACAGGCTGTAAATAGAAGGATACTTTGGTCAGCAGAATGATCCCTACCACCTTCAAGAAATGCGCAATTAAGCACCTTTGAAGAACTTCTTGACATTCCACATTTTAGACTCCCTGTGGGTTAGTGGCAGGTGATTGGCTATTTTTGCTTTGTATCATGGATCCAAGAGGGGGCTACCCAGAAATGATTCTTCTCTTTTGCCACCCATATCTAAGGGTCTGTGGGCATTACAACATGAAAGATCCCATAAACTACAAATTGTCTGTGAACAAACCATGTGAGAAAAAGTTAACAACTGTAGTGTTAGAGTTTTACCCAACATATGTCTCTGTCACTTTACTTATCAGTTTGGCCTGCAAGTAATTCTACTGATGTGTTAGTGTGTTTGATGTTTTGCAATGCCTTTTGCAGAATGCTATGCTCAGGGATTTGCATTATCTGTAAGGCTCTGTTGAGTAGGCTCTTCTGTACTCTGACAGGGGTATGGTACAGCTCTGCCTGTCTTGTTAGCTGGCCAACTCTTAGTAATTTTGTCCTCAGGGGGTTGGACTGGTTAAAACAGTTAAGCCCAGATGTGAAATGGTGCTTTTTGGGAGAGGTTGTTTTCTACTAGGCAGACTATGTGCCTGTTGGGTGACACTAGGGATGGTGCCTGGGGTTAGGGGGCTTGGCTGTCTTGCAGGCTGTGTGGCTAGGTAAAAAACACAATGTATATCTGTGTAAGAAGACTGAGCCCTTATGCTACAGTCATAGAGCTGGGTGACAAGGAAGCCTCATGTTTTTTTTCAATTAATGTTTATTAAAGTTTTCACAAAATTATAGAATGAATACAATCAAATTGTAAGCTGGCAGGATATATTCATTAATAAAATTATTGAACAAACAAGAAACTGCATTGCAAACAATCTTACAAACTGGCATCATACCCTGAGACAATGAGACAATTAAAGAAGCGGATGGGAACTTAATACAGTCTCAATGTGTAGAGAATAGGTACTTGGACCCCGAGTTCAGGCTGTAAATTTCCAGGGTCAGAACTAAGCATGTACCAAAAAAAGGAAAAAAGAAAGTAGGGGGGTATTGAGACTTCAGAGAGCATCTGCCCCCTGCCCTTCCCGAGCTGCAGAGGTCATCCACCCTCCACCCCTATGGGATCTAACTGTGAAGGTGTAGATCCCCCTGGGAGCTTCGACAACACAGGTTGCATTTCCGCTTCCCCTACGCAACTAAGAAGTAGCCCCGTCTTTTAATATGATGGGGTCCCTCCAGCCACCGTCGGAAGGGACAGAAAATCATGTTGTATTGTCCATTGGACCGTGAGGTCTCAGGAAAGAGAGAAGAAAGAGGAGAGAGTAGAGCAAAAGAAATTTAGAGCCAGCATTATCCCAGAGGTTAGATGTGAAGCCCGGATACAACATTATATTATTGTGAGCCGCCCAGGGTTCCCAATTAGCTTCAAATTTCTGTGTTTTGTCTTGGAGCTTGGCCACTAGGTGTTCTTGGTTCATGATCCAGGAGTAGAGTTGAGCGAACCCGAACTGTAAAGTTCGGGTCCGTACCAAACGTTGGGGTGTCCGTGACCCGGACCCGAACCCAGACATTTGAAAAAAAGTTTGGGTTCGGGTTCTGGGTTTGGTTATTTGATCCCGCCTATTGAATAGCTGCAGGGCAGCCAATCAACAAGCGTTTCACTGGTTTGCCCTTAGAAGCCATCACAGCCATGCCTACTAATGGCATGGCTGTGATTGGCTAGCTAGTGCATCATGTGACCCAGCCTCTTTATAAGCTGGAGTCACTTAGTGCTGCATGTCACATGCTCTCGGGCTAGTATAGGGAGAGGATGCTGCCGGCGCTGTGAGGGACAGATTGCAGATATAATAACATCTCATCCTACATTACAGAACGACCTGATTGTGGACTAGGTAGAGATTACTACTGCTTTTAGGGACAGATTGCAGATCTAATAACATCTCATCCTGCATTACAGAACAATCTGACTGGACTAGGTAGAGTCTACTGCTTAGAGGGACAGATTATTGTTCTAAAATCATCTTCTAGTTCTATAGGGTCAGGTTCCTGCTGTTGCTATAAGGGACAGATTATTGTTCTAAAATCATCGCCTACTCCTATAGGGTCAGATTCCTGCTGTTGCTGTAAGGGACAGATTACTGTTTTAAAATCATTTTACTTCCTTTTGCAGCCCTCTATCACTTTCCAGGACTTTTTTACATTCATTTTTGTGCCGAAAAGTTCGGGTCCCCATTGACTTCAATGGGGTTCGGGGTAAAGTTCGGGTTAAGTTCAGTACTGAACCCGAACTTTTTCGCGAAGTTCGGCCGAACCCACTGAACCCGAACATCCAGGTATTTGCTCAACTCTATCCAGGAGATTTTGCTTTTAGTAGCCTTGAATGAGACTGAGGATTTTTTCCAGGCCCCTGCAAGTGTAATCTTGGCTTCCAGGAGGATAAAATGAACTAAAGCTTGCTGATGCTTGGAAAGTCCCTCAACTCTTTGACTCAACAAAGCTACATAGGGGGTTTGGGGTATCGCTATGCCCCCATGACTTTTCTCAAGAGGTGGAGCACTTTATTCCAGAAGAACCTTATGCGAGGACACAGCCACCATGTAGAACATAGTACCTTTCATGTTACAGCCCCTCAAACACAAAGGGGAGATGCCTGGATACATTGCTGCTAGTCTAGCGGGAACATAGTTCCACCTAGAAAAAAGTTTGACATTGGCTTCAATCAGTGAGATGTTCATGATACCTTTATAAGACCGCAGAAAGGCTTGATACCACTCATTTTGGTCCCTTGAAATCTCCAGGTCTAGTTCCCAGGATCGAACATATGCAGGCTTATCTTCTCTACTCGCCAATAAGGCATAAATAATCGAGATTCCTCCCCTCTGATCTCTGATATTTGCGCACCATTGTTCATAAAGTGTGGATTTGGGGGGGTTCGGTTTATCTGACCAAATAGTGTTAGGAAAGTGTCTTATTTGGAAGAGTCTAAATTTCTCTTCATCGGGCATCTCAAGGGTCCTAAGGCTAAGTATCTCAAGGGAGCTAAGTAACCCAAAGTAATCGGACCCATAGAGTAGAAAAAGTGTCCTATCTTAAATAAACCTTTATTGAGAAACCAGCTAAACACTTGTATGTTCATGCCTGGGAGGAAGGATGGGCTATGGAAAATATGAGCTAGAGGGCAAAGACCAGAAATTAAAGAGGCCTGTTTATATAGGGAGTCACACAGAGCTATAGAGTGAGATAGGGTGGAGGACAAAATAGCCGGTCTCAGCGTCGGATTAGTCCATAGTAGGAAGTCTAATGTGTTTCTGCGAAAAGCCTTTCCATGTCGACCCAGTTTGGCCTAGAACCTCTTGAGTATACAATAGAAATTTGCACTAATTGTGCTGCCTAATAGTAATGCCATAGATTCGGTAGGCCCAGACCCCCCTGAGCCTTCTTGCCCCAAATAAATCTAATAATTTGGGACTGAACTTTTGTGAGCACTTGTTTTTTGACAGGAATCGGTAGTGATCTGAAAAGATACAATAATCGGGGGAGCATGCTCATTTTAATAGTGTTAATTTTGCCCAACCATGAGAGTCTGTGTTTTGACAATTCCTTTAAATCTGTCTCGCATTTGCGCAACATGCGAGGGTAATTGGCCGAGAATAGGTTGCCTATATTTTGCGTAAGCTCAATGCCTAGATAGGGAATTGAGGTAGAGGACCAATTGAGAGGAAAGTGTTGTTTCAAATTATCTACTTCTTCCTGAGGGACTGAGATATTTAGAGCCATCAACTTTGATAAGTTTACTCTGAGGCTGGAGATATCACTAAAATCATTAAGAACTTTAAAAATATTGGGGATAGAGACTAGCGGGGAAGTGGTGAATAAGAGCAAGTCATCCGCAAATAACCACACTGAACTCCTCTAACCTCTGGATGCATTCTGATCGCGACAGCCAAGGTCTCTATGACAATCGCGAATATTGGGGGTGATAGTGGGGATCCCTGTCTGGTCCCTTTTCTAATGTTAAATGAGTCAGAGTATCTTCCCATTAGGTGCACCTGAGCGCTCAGCATCGGGTAGAGCGACTAAATAATAATCAAGAATTTGGGGCCAAACCCCCATCGTTCCAGGATTCTAAAGATATAGGGCCACCAGACGGTATCAAATGCCTTCTGGAGGTCTATAGATAGGAGAAGTCCCTTTTGTGGTGGGCCTCCATCCAATTGGGAGTTCAATAGGGAAATTACATCAATGGCTCTTCTAATTTGGTCTGGCCCCTGTCTCCCTGGGATGAAGCCCACCTAAACTTTATGAATATATGTGGCAATGAAGCTGGACAATCTAGAAGTTAGTACCCTCATCAGGATTTTTAGATCATTGTTGATCAGCGAGATCAGACGGTAATTGCTAACTTCACTGTCAGTCTTCCCTGGTTTGGGGGTCACTGTAAGGTAGGCAGAATTCAGGTCTCTATTGAGGTGAGCTCAATCCCTGAGAAAGTCAAAAAAGTGAGCCATATATGGGGCTAAGTGGTGGCCAAATGTTTTATAGTAACGGTTTGAGAACCCATCTGGACCTGGAGCCGAACCCAACTTCAGGGACCTAATTGTTTCCAGGACCTCTTCTGTTGAGATAGGTTTATCCAGAAGTTCCCTGTGTTTGCGTGTAAGCGTCGCTAAGAGAAGGTCATTAAGAAAAGAGTCAACTTTGTGTTGTGGGGGTGGAGGGTTCGGCTCATATAATTTCCTATAGAACTCCTGAAAGGTCTGTATAATCCGGATTGGGTTTTGCGAAAGGTTGCCTGACTGTGTCCGAATCTTCAGGAATGTTAATGCGCGAGGTCTGGGTGTTAATTTGTTTGCCAGTTTGGCCCCTATCTTGTCTTTTTGGAAATAAAATTTAGCACCCGACCATCTAAGATGTTTCTCAGCATCCATAGTCAGAGTCAGATTGAGATTAGAGTTGAGCGAACCCGAACTGTAAAGTTCGGGTCCGTACCGAACTTTGGGGTGTCCATGACCCGGACCCGAAGCCGGACATTTGAAAAAAAGTCTGGGTTTGGGTATTTTATCCCGCCTGTTGAATAGCTGCAGGGCAGCCAATCAACAAGTGTTTCACTGGTTTGCCCTTAGAAGCCATCACAGCCATGCCTACTAATGGCATGGCTGTGATTGGCCAGTGCATCATGTGACCCAGCCTCTATATAAGCTGGAGTCACTTGATGCTGCAGTCACATGCTCTCTGAGACTCTGAATAGTATAGGGACAGGAAGCTGCCAGCGTTTTTGTGAGGGACAGATTGCAGACATATTTTAACATCTGATCCTGCATCCTGAGATTACTACTACTGTTGTTCTGAGGGACAGATTGCAGAAATTTGAGATTTCACATACTGCTGCTTTGAGTGACAGAGTGCAGATCAAACTCTGCATAACACAACGATCTCTACGATCGTACACAACGATCAGATTGTGGGAGTAATTTGAGATTTCATATACTGCTGCTTTGAGGGACAGATTGCAGATCAAACCCTGCCTAACACAACGGTCATTACGATCGTACATAACGATCAGATTGTGGGATCATACACAACGATCAGATTGTGGGAGTAATTTGAGATTTCACATACTGCTGCTTTGAGTGACAGATTGCAGATCAAACCCTGCATTACACAACGATCTGACTGCACTAGGTAGAGGCTTCTGCTTAGAGGGACAGATTATTGTTCAAAAATCATTGCCTACTCCTATAGGGCCAGGTTCCAGCTGTTGCTATAAGTGACAAATTATTGTTCAAAAATCATCTCCTAGTTCTAAAGGGAGAGCTTCCAGCTGTTGCTGTAAGTGACACATTATTGTTCAAAAATCATCTCCTAGTTCTAAAGTGAGAGGTTCTAGCTGTTGCTGTAAGTGACACATTATTGTTCAAAAATCATCTCCTAGTTCTAAAGGGAGAGATTATAGCTGTTGCTGTAAGTGACACATTATTGTTCAAAAATCATCTCCTAGTTCTAAAGCGAGAGCTTCCAGCTGTTGGTGTGAGCAGTGCATTTCTTGCACCAAAATAAAAAGTCCGGCTATGTTGGTGCTTTCAAAAAAAAAAAAAAAGGTTTTAATTGGTATTAATAAATACTTACATAGGGCTACATAGTACATTTGTGGGCACAATGAGGAGAGCAAATAAGGGACGTGGTCATGGTGCTGCTGGTGATGCTGGTGCTGCTGGTGTTGGTGAACCTGATGTTGGAAGGAGAGGACGTGGTCGAGGTGTGCCAGCTACACGCACAAGGGAAACACCTTCCTCAGATAGCCAACAGAACCTTCACCGGTATATGGTAGGCCAATGCCTCCAGTTCCTTCACATTGTCTCCCTCCCGGTCCCTTGATGAAAGCTCAGAGTTGGCACCTGAACCCCATTGCCATCTGTCTTTCACCTCAGAGGAACAGTCAGACGTGTGACTCCGTTCGACGTCGTCAACCGTGGACACAAAGCAGTAGTAGTCTCTACACGACGCGACCACAAAGGTACAGGAGTAGGACGTTGTCTTCACCAACCCGTAGCCACGTGAGTTACAGAAGGTGAAGACCCCGTCGCGATATACCTACCGGGTGCCTATCGTGTGGTCCTCTCAGTAGTTTTTCGTATTCTCAGAGAACGTCCTGAACCCCGAGTCTGACGAACCGATTAAATGTTCCCCGACTCCACTTTCTGTCTACCGTTACCCCAAGTCCACGGTTGAGACTCGAAAGTAGTTCCCTGGCCCTCCCTCTGTTACACTTCCTTGACCTCCGTAACCGGATGGTATAT
>BLSH010128963.1:15181-27190 GCA_018402905.1 Glandirana rugosa | reverse complement strand
CCCGGCCTGGTGGTGTGCGACAATGGCCGAAATCTCGTAGCGGCTCTGGGCCGAGCCGGTTTGACGCACATCCCTTGCCTGGCGTATGTGCTGAATTTGGTGGTACAGAATTTTCTAAAAAACTACCCGGATATGTCAGAGCTGCTGCATAAAGTGCGGGCCGTCTGTGCGCACTTTCGGCATTCTCACCCTGCTGCTACTCGCCTGTCTGCGCTGCAGCGGAACTTCGGCCTTCCCGCTCACCGCCTCATATGCGACGTGCCCACAAGGTGGAACTCCACCTTGCACATGCTGGAGAGACTGTGCGAGCAGCAGCAGGCAATAGTGGAGTTTCAGCTGCAGCACGCACGGGTCAGTCGCTCTGCGGAACAGCAACACTTCACCACCAACGAGTGGGCCTCCATGTGAGACCTGTGTAGTGTATTGCGGTGTTTTGAGTACTCCACCAACATGGCCAGTGCCGATGACGCTGTTCTCAGCGTTACTATCCCACTTCTATGTCTCCTTGAAAAAACACTTCAGGCCATGATGGAAGAGGATGTGGCACAGGAGGATGAGGAGGAGGAAGAGGGGTAATTTCCACGGTTATCAGGCCAGTCATTCGCAAGTGGCTCGGAGGGTGGGTTCCTGCACCAGCAGGGTGGCACCCAATACAGCTCGTGGGCATCACTGGAGCGTGGCTGGGGGGATACAGAGGACACAGATGATATACCTCCCACAGAGGACAGCTTGTCTTTGCCTCTGGGCAGCCTGGCTTACATGGCCGTGCAGTGCCTGCGCAATGACAGCCGAGTTGTCCACATTTGTAACTTCTTCTGATTACTGGGTGGCCACCCTGCTGGATCCCCGTTACAAGGACAACATGCCGTCCTTAATTCCCTCACTGGAGCGTGAGAGGAAGATGCGTGACTACAAGCGCACACTGGTAGAGGCACTGCTGAGGGCATTCCCAAATGACACCGGGGGCTCAGTGGAAGCACAAGGCAAAGGCAGAGGAGGAGGAAGCAGGGTTAGCATGGCCAAAATGTGGCAAAGCTTTGTCAGCAGCCCGCCACAACAAACAGCACCACCAGCCGATAGACAACGTCTTAGCAGGAGGCAGCATTTCAGCAACATGGTGCAAGAGTATGTGTGCACACGCCTACACGTACTGACTGATGGGTCTGCCCCATTCAACTTCTGGGTCTCCAAATTGGCCACATGGCTTGAGCTTGCCATTTATGCCTTGAAGGTGCTGGCCTGCCCTGCAGCCAGTGTATTGTCTGAACGTGTGTTTAGCACGGCAGGGGGCATTATCACAGATAAGCGCAGCCGCCTGTCCACAGCCAACGTGGACAAGTTAACCTTTATTAAAATGAACCAGGCATGGATCCCACAAGACTTGTCTGCACCTTGTGCAGAATAAACATTTAGACTGGACTCACACAGCCATTCGTATACTTGTTTTTTTGAATAGGCCTGAATATTTTGGGGTCTACCCCAATTATAAACAAACAAAAAAAAAACAGTGTTAGCTACCTCCTCCTCCTCCTCGACCACTGCCACTTCCACCTACACTGCCACGGTCATGGCCTAGTCCAGTGTTTCCCAACCCAGTCCTCAAGGCACACCAACAGGTCATGTCTTCAGGATTTCCATTATTTTGCACAGGTGATTTGATCAGTTTCACTGCCTTAGTAATTACCACAGCTGTTTCATCTGAGGGAAATCCTGAAAACATGACCTGTTGGTGTGCCTTGAGGACTGGGTTGGGAAACACTGGCCTAGTCAATCTCTAGGCTCCTGCTCCACATCCACCCCCCCTCTTCCCATTTCTTTTTATTTGATTTTAATTTATTTTCCCTATCCCATTTTTTTGTAGGGCACTTGCCCTACTCTTACCCCCATTTTACTTCCTTTTGCAGCCCTCTAGCACTTGCCAGGACTTTGTTAGAGCCATTTTTGTGCCTAAATGTTCGGGTCCCCATTGACTTCAATGGGGTTCGGGGTCCGGGATAAAGTTCGGGCAACGTTCGGTGCCGAACCCGGACTTTTTCCTAAAGTTCGTTCGGACCCTCCGAACCCAAACGTCCAGGTGTTCGCTCAACTCTAGCGATGAGGTCTGGTCGGAGTGGTTCCATTAAGATTACATGAGTGCCAACTGTTGCACATAAGCGCTTGAGACAGCTATGGGATTATAAACAAGGTGTAGAACTCAAGAGTTAATCACAATTAGTTTATTCTAAAAAAGGCATCACACCTTGAAAATATTAAAACCATAGGCATTAAAAATAATTGACCAATGTTCTCAGCTGTGACCGGTTGGATATACTGATACAATGGGAAACAATTGTAGTAAACCACTCTGTGGGATCTGCACTTGGATGGTCAACAAAGTGCCCAAGGAAGGAAACCGGGAGCTGGACCCACGTGTGTGATGGCAACCACAAGTCGTGAAGACTGCTGGGGACAGCCATTTATTTCCTATTCCCTGTCCACATTGGGCTAGAGCCTTGTGTGCATAGTAGCGCTGGATTATAAACATCACCCATTAAGATTACAGGCTACCTCAGTGGAAGAGACCCTTGCTGGTGGAGATATACAAGCGTATCATTTCTATTTTTCTGGTAAGCGCATTACCATATATGGTGGCAGTGTGATTTCTCACAGCGACTACTGGATTTTCACAGACTTAGTTTTTACTAAGTGGCACATTGGACACTTTAAACCCTTTGGCACTTTAAATGTTATTAACTGCTATATGCACTGAACACTTTAAGTTTATGGCACTTCAGATATTGACAGTTCTATGACACTTTAACCACTTCAGCCCCGGAAGGATTTCACACTTTAGGACCAGAGCACTTTTTGCGATTCGGCACTGCGTCGCTTTAACTGACAATTGCGCAGTTGTGTGACATTGTACCCAAACGAAATTTGTGTCCTTTTTTTCCCACAAATAGAGCTTTCTTTTGGTGGTATTTAATCACCTCTGCGTCATTTCTGATCACCGCTATAAACAAAAGAAGGGCGACAATTTTGCAAAAAAAAACCAAATTTCTTACTTTTTGCTAAAATACAAATCCAAAAAAAATATAAAAAATGTTTTTTTCCATCGGTTTTGGCCAATTTATATTCTTCCTCATATTTTTGGTAAAAAAAAAAAATCGCAATCGGCGTCTATTGATTGGTTTGCGCAAAAGTTGCCACGTTTACGGATGATGAAAATTCATTTCTGGGGGTTTTATTTTATTTTTTACTAGTAATGGTGGCGATCTACGATTTTTAGCGGTACTGCGATATTGCAGCGGACATGTTGGACCATTTTGACACTTTTTTGGGACCATTGGCATTTATACAGCGTTCAGTGCTATAAAAATGCACTGATTACTGTGTAAATGCCATTGGCAGTGAAGGGGTTAACCTGGAGGGGGCGCTCTAAGGGTTAACTGTGTTCCCTGGGTGTGTTCTAACTATGTGGGCTGGCCTGGCTGGGGGAAGGGAGTGTTCACGGCTTCCATATACAGGAAGCCTGTGATAAAAGCCCTTCTCCCTCTAACAGAACGGAGATCCGTGTTTACTTACACAGACTTCCGTTCTTTCACTGCGGGGGAGGACATCGTGATCGAGTCCGCCCTACCCGCTCCCTGGCCCCCCCAAACACAGCGAGCATGCCTCCGGAGGCGTGCACTCACAGTGAGGGATATTGCAGCCGCCGTCATATGACGGCGGTTTGCTATATCGGGCCACTCTGTCGCCGTCAAACTGTGGTCGGCGGTCGGCAAGTGGTTAATCATTTTATTTATTTATTATATACAGTCACTGTATGATTCACAATTGGGAGTGAATACACTAAGGTCAGAATTTTCAGATCAACATGATACTCATGACTGTGTGTATAATAATTTATTAAGCACTGCACTTTATATAATTTCTTGCGCTCATTTACCAATACTTGTCAATTGGTGTGCTGGCTGTGGTTGACAGTGGTAAGCGCAGTAGTTTTTCCCCTTTTTTTCTATACTTTTCTCCACACATTCAGAGTCACAGAACAGGCTGGTACTTTGTTTTGTTTTATTTCATTAGGGGTGTAAGGGGGTTAGCTCGGCAGCGAGTGTGTTTGACCCCCTGGAAGGGTTCACTACACAGTTTAGGCGCAGCGAGATAGCAGTTTCAGATGAAAACAAAAAGGTGGTTTATTCTCACTAGTTACAATGTGAAAAAAACAGCCAAACAAAAACAAACAACAAAATAAATCCTAGGCCACTTGGCCAATGACTACACAATGGGTTTCCCTGTCTGTCAGCTGGGTACAGCCTACCGCTGTACCTAGCTCCTGTCTCTCACTGAAGACAGTCAGCCACACAGGCTTCTTACCAGACAAGCTGTTACACTCCTCAGTCTGTTGACATGACACAGAACCTGGTTCCAGGGTGGAGCACTCACCTATCCCTGCTGGGAGTTCTTGTAGAGGCCTTAATGAGCTAGCTCACCTCAGCTGTGCTCATTACCTCTACACCTGCAAGACTCCCCTTAGTGGTCTAAGTCTGCATACAGCTTAAATCTAGGGCAAATGTACCTGCCATCCTGCACGCAACCCAGCGTCTTTACCCGCCAGCTGTCACTGGGGAATAAACTTGGATGGGATTTGGAATGTTATGGGATGCCCACAGATCAACAGTTCCTTTCATGGACCACTATATACACCTCCTTATATACATTCCTCTTTCTTCACTCCAGCACATAACTTGCTGCACGGTTACTCCTTGTTCCTCTCACCTGCACTTCTCTTGGTTTCTAGAACACTCCTTGTTATTATCACCTGCACTTCTCTTGTTTCTCCAGATGAGGCCTAGAAGGAAATTTACTAGGCCTCCAGTGTTTCTTCAGCCTAGCTAGCACATGTTGAGGCCTGCTATAGTGGGAACAGGACTTCCAGACCACCCATGCAGGGACAGTCTTCCAGCCATTTCGGCTGCTACAGTGACACCACAGTCCCATACTGACTTCTGCATCCTTCTGAGATTGTCTCTCACCCCAATCCGCTCTGGCATGCCTCTACAGCTTCTCAGGGTGTACATCACCAACCACCGGTGGAGTTCTTGCTGAGCTTCTCCTGTATTAATGTCTGTTGCTCTCCTGCTCCCTTGGTCAGGATTCCCCTGTGGTTTGTACGAGGAACCTCTTTCACTCCTCAAGCTCCCAGGCCTCAAGGTCACCCCCCCTCAGACTGGGGGCTCCCGGTGGGGCCTCAGCAACCTCAGCTACATTCCAGCTCTTCCACTCAAACTCACTCATCCCAGACTGGGCTGATACTGGGTATTTAAGGAGGCCTGCCCCCTGCCAGTCCAGCTTGGGGGTTGGTCGGGGCTCCTTAGAATACCCCAGATGGCTACACCTGCCTCCCAGCTCTCTGTCCAGAATATTCCATCAGCTTCTGGAAAGAAGTGGGAGGTCCTGGTCTATGTATCACCCAGTCCTACCTGAGGCAGTCCCAGCCCAGAAACCAAAAACAATCAGGCCTACTCTCAGTCAGGCCTGAATAAATTTTCCTCACCTTAAAAAAAAACCCTCACTAGCTCCCACCTAAGCAGGGGGTGCTACAGTAGTAATCTCCAAAACATGTATACTATACTATATTTTGGGTCCTATTATATCATGTAAATTCATTAATATGGTAAGCATAATTCCTTAATCTTGCTTTATTCCCTTTCTTCATATATGGGCAAATATGTAGTTACCACATTTATGGTTGTCTTATCCCAGTTAACCATGATTTCATTTTTGTTGATTTATATTCACTTCTCACTAGTTAATGTCAGGCTGTCCTGCCTATATGGAAAGTAACAATTGGGTAATTTACTCTATTTGCTTATGAGATTATGTGAATGAAAGACAACAATGATCTGATCTTTCACTTTTATTTTTTACTTTGGTTCCTTATTAGGTCTTTCCTGATTTATGTTATTTTCCTTTTTCAATCTCACCTTCATAACCTATTTCTTCTAAATGTCTGTCTAATTAATTTGCCTGCATTACAAATCATCATCTTAAATATTATTACACTTTATTGTATAAATTATCCATAAGGCCCCTTCCACACTTGTGTGACGCAATTTTACCATGTGCAGAGCAATAGCCATTCTGGGCAGATTTCCAACAGAGGTTCTCTGACATTGCAGCCTCTAGATGCCCAGGCAGGTGCTTCTTTCCGGCTGATTCCTCTTGAAAGATCGGATTAGTTCCTCTGCATGGATATTAGTTTCGTGTTCCAAGAAACTTTCCTCTGGGCTGTAACCCTTCCATTTACTGGGTAGAGCCGCCCCTCTTCCGGCAGTCCAAGATGGCTTCAACCTCAAAGTCCTCCTCTCCATTTGCTAGAATCGGCTCTGGTGGACCCGTATTTCATCCTGAGAAGGGGTCTGGGGGCATAGGCTTTAGCAGTGTCACATGGAAGACCGAGTGGATGTGTAGAGATGGAGGGAGGTCAAGTTCGCATGCCATCCTGTTAATCCTCCTCTTCACAAGGAAGGGCCCAATAAACCTAGGCCCCAACTTCTTTGAGGGGCACGCCAACCTCAGGTTCCTGGTGGCAAGCCAGATTTGGTTACCTGGTTGCAATTCTTCCCGCCTTCTCTTGTCGAAGGTCCCCTTGTTAAGATCCTGGGTCCTAGAAAGCATTTCCTGCAAAAGCTTATTGTTGTCCTCCAAGAAGTTTGTGGTTTCCTGTACAGCTGGTACCGCACGTTCTGTGGTCAGTTTAAGCAGGAATGTGGGGTGAAAGCCGCAGTTCGCCCAGAATGGAGACTGTTTGGTGGCTGAGTGGATGGTGTTATTGTAGGTGAACTCCGCCAACGGCAGTAATGAGGCCCAATCGTCCTGAGAGAACGAGGAGAAACAACAAGCTACTGCTCCAGAGTCTGGTTCGTTCTCTCAGTTTGGCCATTGGTCTGAGGGTGATAGGCTGAGGAAAATGACAGTTCAATCTCCAATGACGAGCATAGGGCCTTCCATAATCTACATGTAAACTGGACTCCGTGATCCGACACAATGTTGACTGGGACTCCACGGAGACGGACAATCTCCCTGATGAAAATCTCAGCTCTTCCTGTGGCAGTGGGCGTGCCCTTCATGGGGTAAAAATGGGCCATTTTAGTCATGCGGTCAACGACCACGAAGATAGTGGTGTATCCTTTACATGGGGGCAGTTCCACGATAAAGTCCATAGCTATCCGGGACCATGGGTGTTCAGGTACAGGGAGCTGATTCAAGAGGTCACAAGCCTTGGGTTTATCCGTTTTGTTCTGGGAGCAGATAAAACAGGTGTTAACATACTTCCTGCAATCCTCTCGGCTAGAAAGAGTGTGAGAGCAGCTCGGCCGTCTTACAAACACTGAAATGCCCAGCCAACTTATGATCATGGCAGAGTCCTAGGACGGGTGCGCCACTGGAATGAAGACCTTGCTGTCGTACCGCCATAGCCCATCTTTTGCCAGCAATCTAGAGTCCAAGGGACCGGTGGAACCGACAAGGAATCATCTGATCTGGGACAATACGTTTTCCTGGGGGAGTAAAAAGTTCAGAGGAGGAAGAATTGTATCCGTCGGAGCAGTGTTTCCAGGCTCGCAGGAACATCCGGGAAAGGGCGTCTGGCTTTACATTCTTCAACCCAGGCCTGTAAGTTAGATGGCACAGGAATCTTGAGAAAAAGAGCGCCCACAGTCTCTTGGCTGTTCTCAAATATTCAAGGTTTTTATGGTCCGTGTATATCAAAATGGGGTGCGTGGCAACCTCAAATAAGTACCGCCATTCCTCAAAAGCTGACTTAATGGCCAGGAGTTCCCTATCTCCCACGTCATACTTTTTCTTTGATGTGGATAACTTACAGGAGAAAAATGCTATGGAGTACAGCTGTTTCTGAAGCGTCCACCTCCAGGATGTAGGGCAAGGCTAGGTCAGGATGTTTCAAGATGGGCGCTGAAGTGAAGAGGTTTTTCAGAGTCTGAAAGGCCACTTGGGCCTCAGTGGACCAATGGAATCGGGAGTTCTGCTTTGTCAACTGTGTGATTGGAGTAATGATAGCAGAGAACTCCTTAATGAACTTTCTATAAAAGTTAGCCAAGCCTGCGAAACGTTGCACCCCTTTCCTGTCTGTTGGTGTCGGCAAGTCCAAGATGGTAGATTCCTCCTGCAGATCCATATTGATACCAGTTACTGAAATGACTAGACCGAGGAATTGGATGCTGGGTTGCTCAAAAGCATATTTCTCTGCCTGAGCGTATAGTCCATGCTGCCGGAGGTGGCTCAGAACTTTTGTGGCGTTACAGAGTCCGAAGGGCATGACTAAATATTCGTAATGCCCAAAACGGGTGCCGGAGGCGGTCTTCCACTTGTCGCCTTCCCTAATGCAGACAAGGTTATACGCTTCGTGGAGGTCAAGCTTGGTGAAGACGGTGGCGGACCCCAATATCTTTGAAATAGTTTGGGAACCAGAGGCAAAGGATAGCGTTTTTTTAACTGTGATTCGGTTAAGTTCCCGGTAGTCAATGCAGGGCCGCAAGGAGTGATCCTTCTTATCTACGAAGAATATTCTGGCCCCCACAGGGGATGTGGAAGGCCTTGAGAGCCGCTAACTTGGTAGGGTTACTGAAAGCGGGTAGATCTTGCTAAAAGATACTTCCAGGTACCCCAGGTAAGAGCTCAATAGGGCAGTCATAGGGTCTGTGAGGTAGTAGTCTTTCGGCACCCTTCTTGCTGAAAACATCCAGAAAACTGTGGTAGACTGAGGGAACAGACTGGCGGGGTCAGAATCTGAATCCAGGCATAGCAAGGTTAGGGGCTGACCCCTCAGCCCATTTCAGGCAGCGGTGGAGACAATAAGTGGACTCACATTTGATATTCTCGGTGGCCCAGTCGATGATGGGGCTGTGTGCCTGAAGCCAGGGTAGGCCTAGGATGATGGGGAAAAGAGGGGGTGCGATAGCATCCAAGAGAAGTAGTTCCTGATGGCCATCCACCGCGAGTAAAGCAAGGGTTTCATGGGTGACCATGCCAGATTTAATGATGGACCCATCGGCCAGGCGGATCACCATCTTGTGAGCCTTGGGTTGAAGAGGGATCTGGTGTAGCGCTGCAAATGCTTGATCCACAAAGCAGCTGCATGCTCCAAAGTGAACAATTGCCAGGACCAGGATAGTCTCTCCAGGAAGCTGCAGAGAGAGGGAGAGAACAAGATGAGAGGCGTTACTCAGTGTGGCAGGTACTTCACTTATGGTAACTGGAGGACACTTACTGAGCTTGGCGGGGCAAGACCTTACTACGTGCCCCGGTTCCCCACAGTAGAGACATAGGTTGTGAATCCATCTGTGCTGTCTCTCTTCAGGGGTGAGGGAAGGGTGGAGAAGCCCAGTCTGCATTGGCTTGGGATGATCTGGTGGAGAGGAGGAGGAGTTTGCTGTAGCAAAGGGAGCCAGACTTGGGTAGCTGGGGACACGAGGCAGCATCCAGGTAAGTTGTGAGGGCCCAGCAGACCTTTCGGCTTGGCATTCCCTGAGACGCCGGTCTATCTGGATTGCCAGATTGATGAGGAGAGCATCCAGAGTTTGGGGTACCCCCACACGGGCAAGCTCATCCTCTAAGGGTTCTGATAGGCCTAGCGGAACTGATAACAAAGTATCTGTGCTCCAGCGCCTGAACTCTGAAATGTAGTCCTCTGCGGTGCGGCGGCCTTGCTGGAGGGCATCTAAAGCAGCCTCCGCAGTAGCGGCCTGGTGGGGGGTCTTCATATAGCTGTGCCATTGATTGGAAGAATAGAGCAAGAGTGGAGACTTTTGGAGCTCTCTGTTCCCATAGTCGATGAGCCCAGGACTGGGATTCGCCTTGCAGCAGGGAAATCACAAGTTCCACCTTCGTGGCTTCCAGAGAGAAGGTGCAGGGTTGCAGGCCAAAGTATAGCTCACGTGAGCTGAGAAAGGCCCGGAATTTACTGCGATCCCCTGAAAATGTATCCGGCATGGGAACCTTGGGCTCCGAAGGAAGGGCCACAATGTTGCGCACTGCGGACTGGCTAGCCCCGGGAACAGCAGGTGCTGCAAGCTCTTGTACCCACTCTTCCAGCCGGGTATAGCCCTCTTGCAGGTTCTTGACTGTCTGCGTGAGGCCAGCAAGATGGGCACACAGTTCCTCCATAGGGGAGGGTGCTCCCTGCTCAGACATGGCTGTCTGTTACTGTCACGCACCTGATGGTGGAGTCTGTCTTATGCAGGGAGCAACCACTCTTACAACGATCATTCAGGAACCCCTGGTAGTGCTGACAGGGAGTTCGGGAGTGCAGGATGGCACGAGGGCTGGACTGGTTCACTGATGGTAAGGTCCTTCCGTGGCTCGAGCAGACTAGTAGAGTGGTGCTGCAGGCTGTTCGGCAACTGGCTGGCAATGCGGTACAAAGGGAGCAGGCAGAAGAGTCCTCAGATACAGGCAGGGTCATTAACAGGCTGAAGAGTAGTCGTGGGCAAGCCAGGGGTCAGTGCAGGCGGAGATCAAGTAAGGTCATGATAAGCCGGGTCACAGGAAACAGGTACAGGTAATCAGGTAACTCAGGAACACAGAAACACTGTAAAGGAAAGCATGGTGCTGTCCGATTTAAATGGCTTGTTTGGCACCAGTAGCGCCAGTAGTAACCACGTTCCCGCGTAGCCATGTTCCCGCGCCCACCCGTGCGTGCACCTGCCACATGAGCGCACGCTCCTGCCCGCACCTGCTTAGAGGAATAGGCATTCTGGGCAGATTTCCAACAGAGGTTCCCTGACAGTATTTAACTTCAGTGTGAAGTTAATGAAAGACAGGTTTCAATGTGGGTGAAACATGTCAGAGGGACGTGACTGATGTGCAGCTGTTTTTTTTTCACTTCACACTCGAGTTAAATACACTGTATGGCGGCACTTTTATGCTATATTGTATCTTGGACTGAGATGTGCTCTGTCCCTGCCAGCACCTGAATACTGTACAGAGTGTAAACCCAGGAGACTGATACTGCAGGCTTGGAGCTGCTCCAATTTGTTATGGTATACCCCATTAAGTGTCAAAACCTTTTTCAACTGCTCTAATTCATACATTATGTGGAATTTGGATTCATGGATTCACTACATTGATTGTGGCTATTTGGTCTTCCTTCAAAATGTGAAAATCTGTTTGACATAAAACATCACTTGCACCTTTCAAGTATGTGATAGATTCGATCAAAAAGGTAGTGACACAAAATCTAAAAATTTAGAGATGATGGAATCACAAGAGGACACAATAGGACATCCAGGTGGGGAGTTTACAGTCTTAATTTTTGGCAAGAAATACCATACTGGTCTGTGAGGCAGCTGTGGTAGCAGATCTTTACCCATTTTTTTAGATAAACAGCTGTGCTCATAAGTTTACATACCATGGCAGAATTTATGATTTCTTGACCATTTTTCAGAAAATATGAATGAGAACACAAAAACATTTATTTCACTCATGGCTGAAGTGATTTATTACCAATCAACTGTGTTTACTCTTTTTAAATCATAATGACAACAGAAACTACCCAAATGACCCTGATCAAAAGTTTACATACCCTGGTGATTTTGACCTGATAACATGCACACAATTTGACACAAAGGGGTTATGGCTATTAAAGGCAACCATCCTCATCTGTGATCTGTTTGCTTGTAATTAGTGTGTGTGTATAAAAGGTCAATGAGTTTATGGACTCCTGATAGACCCTTGCACCTTTCCTCCAGTGCTGCACTCACGTTTCTGGATTCTGAGTCATGGGGAAAGCAAAAGAAATGTCGAAGGATGTGCGGGAAAAGGTAGTTGAACTGTATAAAACAGGAAAGTGATATAAAAAGATATCCAAGGAATTGAGAATGCCAATCAGCAGTGTTCAAACTCTAATCAAGAAGTGGAAAACTGGCACCAAACCAAGGTTGTCTTCTGGAGTAAAAGGTGAAGAACTAATCTCAAACTTGTGACGACTAACCGTAAGAGTTAAGGAAC
>BLSH010128950.1:48042-60395 GCA_018402905.1 Glandirana rugosa | reverse complement strand
GGCTGTGATGGCTTCTAAGGGCAAACCAGTGAAATGCTTGTTGATTGGCTGTCCTGCAGCTTCTCAACACGTGGAGTAAAATAGCAGAACCCCGGACCGAACCCGAACGATAGTTGTAATTGCAAATGTAACAGAATAAGCCCCACAGCACAAAGCAACAATGAAAGCAAAAAAAAAGGAAAATACGTTTACAGATATACTGTACAGACTAGCAGTATTGCTGCTCAAACCTTAGTCTAATATGCTGCAATTGCAAATAGTAGAAGAATAAATTCCACAGCCAAAGCAATGAGCAGTGTGAGTGGTTTACAACGCAACTATACAGTTCTAGTCCTTGCCCATCAGATCCTGCATGTACTAAGTTTTAATATCATGCAAATATTGTAGAATATGCCCCACACAGTATTAGAAGTCAGTTATCCCCCACCGCTCTAAAAATGTCCTACTTAATTATTTCCTCAGCACAGCAACATACCAACTAGCTAGAACAAAAGACTGTGAGTACCCGATGGCTGTAAAATGGTTAGTTTTTAAGGACCCTAGGTTAGATCATATATCAGGTGATTGCAGGCATTCAATAGGACACCTGTCACTAAAACATGTATCTGAAGTCCATGTGTTCATGCTCATTCTCTGCCACTGATTGGCTGCTATGGAGGCCCATGGTATTATGAGATAGTCTGTTAGAGAGAATCTGTACCTTTCATGGACTTTAGCGTCAATGCGCACGCCTGTGCGCATGTGCTGGAAACGGCACCAAACTACGCTATTTAAACTCCCAGTGCCCTGCAGCCAGTGCTGCCTGTTCTACAGTATCTGAGTACCCGTAAGGCCCAGCTCTGTTCCTGTTTTCCAGGTCCTGTGATCCTTCCTGTTTCCTGTTTTACCTGGCTTGACCTGACCTGCTGATATCTGCCTGCACCGACCCCCGGCTATCCACGACCATCCAATTGTCTGACCCTTATGTACTTCTGCTGCCAGCCTGATTACAAACTTTGCTTGGACTTGACCATTCTCTTGCCTGATCCCTTGTACCGCACAGCCAGCCAGTTGCTGACCCAGCCTGTACCACCATTCTTCTGATCTGCATGACTGCCTGGGACCTCACACCACCATCAGTGACCATCCAGCCCTAGTGCCATCCTTCACTCTCGGATCTCCTGTCTGCTCTACCGGGGGTCCCTGAATAAGGTGCGCAAGAATGGTTGTTCCCTGCATAATCCAGACTCTACCACCAGGTGTGTGACAGTAACGGACAGCCATGTCGGAGTCTGCGCAGGGAGCACCCTCTGCTATGGAGGAACTGTGTGTCCACAAGATGGTTACACCCGGCTGGAGGAGCAAGCATGTGAGGTCTGTGCCCCTGCTGCACCTGGAGTGGGAGCTGCAGTGGCCCATACCATCGTGGCCCTGCCATCAGAGCCTAAGGTCCCCCATCCTGAAAAGTTTGTGGGGGATCGAAGCAGATTCAGGGCGTTTCGCAGCTCCTTCGGCCTGCAGCCCCACACCTTTTCTTTGGAAGCCAGAAAAGGTGGGGCTTGTGATCTCTCTGCTACAAGGTTAACCTCAGACCTGGGTTCTGGCAACAGAGAACGCCTGAAGTCGCCACCCTGAGTGAATTTTTGATGCTATGGCCAGACTTTACCAGAACCCACATCTTGCGGCCACAGCTGAAGCCAATCTGCACGCACTGCAACAGGGTCGGCGCACAGCAGAGGACTATGTAGCCAAGTTCAGGCGCTGGAGTGCTGACACAGCATGGAACAACAGAAAAAACACAAGAGAGGGGCGCACCGACCTAGTGCAATACCGTTACAACGTTTATTAAAAACAAAGAAATAAAATATACTCACAAACGGAGCAATATAAAAGGCATCATAACACGAAGTGTAAAAGATTCCTCCAAGGAACTAATCAATCTCCACCTCAGCAGGGGGGGCGGACAGCGTCCGTATGACCAGGCTGACGCGTTTCCAGGGCGAACCCTCTTCCTCAGAGCCTAACAACCATGAGGCATGTCCCTCTTAAATACATGTACAGAAATGCATGCGGGTGGGCAGGGTCACTTGTGGGTGACCCGCCCACCGGGGGGGCGGCAATGTAGCCCAATTGGATACCAGTACCGCCCACCCTTCCATCTACATACACCTTACACAAACAGATAAACAAACTAAATAGATGATTCATTCAATCAATGCATTCAACCAATATACATCTATGGCTATTACATATAAATAAATATGTTAAAAACATATATATATATATATATACACATAAACACAATGTAAAAAACGTATGTGTGCACATACCCACATCTGTAAGTGTCAATGCCCTTATACAGATACACATAAAAATACACATAAAAAAACACATGAAAAACACATAAAACTAACACCCACATAGCCCCCATACTTATAGGGTATCATGGAGCAATGTAGTGGGGCAATGACACTTACAGATGTGGGTATGTGCACACATGCGTTTTTTACATTGTGTTTATGTGTATATTACATGTGTGTATATATATATATACAGTGCATATATGTTTTTAACATATTTATTTATATGTAATAGCCATAGATGTATATCTACGCTCATGCATTCATTGAATGAATAATCTATTTAGTTTGTTTATCTGCTTGTGTAAGGTGTATTTAGGTGGAAGGGTGGGCGGTACTGGTATCCGTTTGGGCTACATTGCCGCCCCCCCCCCCCGGTTGGTGGGTCACCCGCCCGTGACCCTGCCCACCCGCATGCATTTCTGTACATGTATTTAAGAGGGGCATGCCTCATGGCTGTTAGGCTCTGAGGAAGAGGGTTTGCCCTGGAAACGCATCAGCCTGGTCATACGGACGCAGTCCGGCCCCCCTGCTGAGGTGGAGATTGATTAGTTCCTTGGAGGAATCTTTTCCACTTCGTGTTATGATGCCTTTTATATTGCTCCGTTTGTGAGTATATTTTATCTCTTTGTTTTTAATAAACGTTGTAACGGTATTGCACTATTGCACTTTTCTGTAGTACCTCTTGGATGCCCATGGTCCTGAGGAGGGCAGCAAGGTCTCTCAAGTGCAGAGTGAATGCTACATTTTTAAAGGATTTTTTCTGTACTCTCCATTCTTCGCTTGTCTCTTGGTTGACAAATCCGAGTGCAGAAGTTGTTTGGGTTTACAACATGGAACAATGCAGCACTCTGCTACCAGTTCTGCCTGGGGTTGTCGGAACCCTTAAAGGACAAGCTCGCCCGTGTCGGGGTGCCCGCGACCCTGGATGCCCTCATAAATCTGGCCATCCAAATTGACTGGTAGCTCAGGGAATGCAGGGCTGAAAGAGCTTCTGGAACATCTGCTGCCCTGCGCTTCACATGGATGATGCCCCGTGTACCCAGTCACCCTGTTCCGGCTCCTACCACCTCCACACCAGCTGATCAGTCAGAGCCAATGCAGATTGGCCTTCTCCGCCCCTCTCTCACCCCAGAGGAGAGACAGTGGTGCCGCACTCTGAACCTGCGCCTGTACTGCGGGGAACCCGGACACATGGTGAGGACATACCCTGCCAAATCCGGTAAGTGGCACTGACCAATGAAGAAGAAACACCTGTCACTAGTAACGTTTCTCACCTGACCCTTCTTATCTCTTTGCAGTTGCCCGGAGGGAACCTCCAAGTACAGGCCATTATTGATTCTGGGGCGTGTAGTTGTTTTGTGGACCAAGATTTTGCCGGACTACACCAGGTGCCAAAATGACCATTCGCCTGGCTGATGGAACGGCCATCAAATCCAGCCAGGTGACCCACAAAAACCTTCCTATCCCCGTTTCCACAGCTGGTGGACCCTAAGAACTGCTGGTCCTGGATGCCATTGCTTCTCTGCTTTTTCCCATTATCTTGGGTCTTCTCTGGCTCAGGGCTCATAGCCCCAACATAGACTGGTCCTCTGTGTGCATACAGTTCCTGTTCCTGTGTGGCCAGCACTGTCTGCTTCCTTCCCAGGATATGGGTCCCTCACTTCTGAGCCTAGACTTTGAACCTGACCTGGAAACCCGTCAAGCCATCCCTCCTGCCTACCATGACTATCTGGACGTGTTCAGTAATAAAGGGGCAGACCAACTACCTCCACATCAGTCTTACAACTGTCCCATAGAACTGCTCCCTGGAACTGAGGTCCCCTTTGGTCGTATTTACCCTCTGTCTGAGCTTGAACTATCGGCCCTCAAGGCCTACCTCAATGAAAACTTAGCCAAGGTATTTATCAGGCCATCTACATCCCCTGCTGGGGCTGGCATAGTCTTCATCGAGAAGAAGGATCACATTCTCCGCCCTTGTATTGGTTACAGGGACTTAAACCGAATCACGGTCAAGAACCGCTACCCTCTCCCGCTTGTTCCAGAGCTCTTCCAGAGCTCTTCCAGAGGCTAGGGTTGGCCACCATGTTCACTAAGTTGGACCTCCGAGGGGCCTATAACCTGGTCCACATCCGAGAGGGCGACGAGTGGAAAACAGCGTTCCGGACTGGCTTTGGACCTAATGAGTACCTCGTCATGCCCTTCGGACTCTGCAATGCCCCGCCTACATTGCAGCACCTGGTCAGTGATGTTTTCAGAGACTATCTGGATCTCTTCATCATTATGTACCTTGACAACATCTTGATCTTATCATTTTCCCTGGAAGAGCACCGCCAACATGTCTGCAGTGTTCTAAGTCGCTTGCGGCAACATAGACTCTACGCCAAGGCTGAAAAATGCGTTTTCGAGTGCTCCACTATTCCATTCCTTGGGATGATCCTTTCCGTCACCGGTGTTACAATGGACCCACAGAAGGTCTCAGCTATACTGGAATGGCTGACACCAGTGGATAAAAAAGGGGTCTAACGGTTTGTGGGATTTTCCAATTTTTACAGAAGATTCATTAGGGGGTTTTCTGCTATAATTTCCCCCATTACTCAACTCACGAAGCAGGGTCAGCGCTTCCACTGGTCACCTGAGGTGCAAAACGCCTTCCAAGCCTTGAAAGAACTTTTTACCTCAGCGCCTATCCTCAAACATCCAGATGCAACTCTGCCCTACGTCCTGTAGGTAGACGCCTCCGAGACTGCCATTGGAGCCGTGCTCTCCCAGAGACAAGGAGCAGAGGCTCTTCTTCACCCCGTAGCCTTCTTCTCTGGTAAACTGTCAGCCCCAGAGAAGAACTATGATGTAGGGGACAGGGAGTTGCTTGCCATTAAAGCGGCACTTGAGGAGTGGCGCTATCTGCTCGAGGGAGCCCAGCACCCCATCCTGATCTATACTGATCATAAAAATTTGGAATATCTCAGGACTACTAAAAGACTTAAACCTTGTCAGACTCACTGGGCACTCTTCTTCTCAAGGTTTCAGTTTCATCTTACGCGCAGGCATGGGTCGAAGAGTATCATACATGATGCCCTATCCCGTATGTTCTCTGAACCCGGAACATCTGCCTCTCCTGACACCATCCTATGGCCTAGGAATTTCTTGCTTTCCCAGAATGACTTACTTTCTCAGATCCGGAGAACCTCTGCCTGTTCTTCCAGATTACCTGATCAAGGGCTGACTTGTAAAGATGGTCTTTGGTGGCAGCACAACGCCATTCTGAAACTCTGTCACGACCACAAGTTGGCTGGGCACTTTGGCACACAGAAGACCACCGAACTTGTGCTTCGCTCTTTCTGGTGGCCATTACTTGGTGATGACTGTCAGGCTTATGTTCGTTCCTATTCTGTCTGTGCCAGGAACAAGACGGACAAAACCAAGGCTTGGGGGCTGTTGAAACCACTTCCTATACCTGAATGGCCATGGTCCAAGATATCTATGGACTTCATAGTGGAACTGCCTCCAGCCAATGGGCGCACCACGATCTTTGTAGTTGTGGACCGCCTAACCAAAATGGCACATGTTCTTCCAATGAAGGGCACTCCTACTGCAAGTGAGACTGCAGAAATCTTCATTAAAGTGGTTGTCAACCTGTGACAACCACTTTAACCTACAGGTAAGCCTAGAATAAGGCTTACCTGTAGGTGCACTGCATGTCTCCCAAACCTGTACGGTTCAGGAGATATGCAGTGTTTTGCATGTGCCGTTTCTCAGCTGACCCTGTGCCATGACTGGCTCCCGCGCGCATGTGTGGGAGTGACGTCACGCAACTCTGGCCAGTCACAGAGCCGGAGTCGCGGCCCCAGAAGGAAGAGGGGCAGAAGATGGACGCAGCCTGGAGCAGGGACATCGCTGGATGCATCCAGGCTTCCTTTCCAGGTAAGTGGCACATAATGGGCTACTATGCGATGCATAGTAGCCCATTATGCTTCTACTTTACAGGGTTATATTGAGGAAGTAAACCCAATCTGGGTTTACTTCCTCTTTAAGGAAATTGTTCAGTTACATGGCATTCCTGACAACATAGTGTCGGATCGGGGGGTCTAATTTACTTCACGCAATTGCTCCCCCCGCTCCTGTTGTGATCGATCGGGAAGAAGAATTTGAGGTCGTGTCAGTATTCAGGACTGCAGGAAGAGGGGCGGCAGTATACAGTATCTTGTGAAATGGAAGGGATACGGTCCCGAGGAGAGCCCTTGGGAGCCCAAAACCAACCTTCATGCAGATGAATGCATTCAAGCATTCAAGGACAGCAATCCTGCCAAAAATCCTGCCAAAATGGCCAAGTTAGGCACCCGGGGGCTGCCCCTTGGGGGTAGGGCAATGTTAGAGAGAATCTGTACCTTTCATGGACTTTAGCGCTGATGCGTGCCTGTGCACATTCGCGCGTGCCCGTGCGTGTTCACGCGCGCCCACGTGCGCTTCCGTGCACGCATGCGCACTGTAAACGGCACCAAACAATGCTATTTTAACTCCCAGTGCCCTGCAGCCAGTGCTGTCTGTTCTACAGTGTCTGAGTACCTGTGAGCCCCAGCTCTGTTCCTGTTTTCCAGTTCCTGTGATCCTTCCTGTTTCCTGTTTGACCCGGCTTGACCTGACCTGCTGATATCTGCCTGCACCGACCCCCGGCTATCCACGGCCATCTGATTGTTGGACCCTTCTGTACTTCTGCTGCCAGCCCGATTACAAAACTTTGCTTGGGCTTGACCATTCTCTTGCCTGATCCCTTGTACTGCACTGCCAGCCAGTTGCCGACCCAGCCTTCTTCTGATCTGCACGACTGCCTGGGACCTCACACCACCATCAGTGACCATCCAGCCCTTGTGCCATCCTGCACTCTCGGACCTCCTGTCTGCTCTACCAGGGGTCCCTGAATCAGATGCGCAAGAATGGTTGTTCCCTGCATAAGCCAGACTCCACCACCAGGTGCGTGACATAGTCTGAAGAATTTTCCAGCAAACAATGCAGATATCCAGTTTGAGCATTCCTGGATCAAATATGTAATATTCAAGGAGAATTTTATTCTTACCTGAACACTACCAGAAACATTTAAAACATTTTTTGTTATAACTGTATTAATAAATGAATCCACGCTGTAAAACCTAAACAATACACGTTAGACCTTACAACAGTACCTGATGTGAGTGACCTGCATGCTAAAGTGAAATAAGTATAATAATAGTAATTATATATACGAATATACTGCTTTGAAATGTAGGTATGCACCCCAGGGAGGAAAAAGCCAAATTACCAAGCCATGGGGTCACGGATTCCTTAGTGTAATAGCTTCACTGTGTGCAGATGGTCACTTGGTCAGGAATTGATGGCACAGCAGAAATCACTTTGGGGTGGCCAGTGCCCCTCTTATTGGATGTGAACTGAGCTGTCATTATACAGCTTGGTTCATAGAAGAACCAGTACAGAGCCAATACCATTGAATCTGTACACATTTTATTGTGGCAATGAACAATCACATTGATCACAGATGTAAACAGTGTAGTGTTGTAGAGCCTTCCGTTCTTTCCCCAGAATGAATGAAACGTGTTAAATAGTTCTAGATCAGTGGATCAGTGAATCTAAAGCTTGTGGTATTGTTTTTTCTTTTCAATATTTTTATTGATTAAGCAAGATGTACATATGAAACAGCTTTTTCAAAAACACAGAACATGTGAGTGAATATGACGTGGTAGGTCAATCAGATAATTTCAAAATCAGGTGAATATATATTGTATTCTATAGTAACAAGGTAACCTTGTGCTGAGAAGCATGAGGTCACCGGTTTAGATCAGAGAGTACTAACCCGGAGCAGAGACCCCTCTGAAAGGAGACCCCTGGTGGGAACATGCTGTGGATCAAGGAATTCCAGTCGCCACCTCCCAGGTAGGCTAATGTGTGATCAAGGTGACCTAAGGATTAAACAAGGGTCCATAGAGCAAATCCTTCATCTTGACCCTAGGAGCCAGTAGGGGGTCATCTTGATTCCCACTTGGGATAATCTTATTGTAGCAGAGCGTGGGAAGTAGGTTTTACATGGACACCTAGGGAGATCCCCCCAGGCTCATCGGTATCAGTAATGTCAAACAATCATCGTTTTGTCTCAGGTCTTATCCAGGGAAGCAATAGAAGAGATAATAAGCAAGGGGAGAGGAGATCGAAGAGTATAGGCAAAAGAAGGAGATATAGAGAGAGATTCCGGAGGGTTATCCAGATCTACGAGGGTCGTACGTGCGGAGCTCCCGGATATAGCGGAATGTTAGAGAACGTGGCCCAAGGTTCCTAGATGAGTTCAAATGACTGTACTCTGTCTAGAAAAATGCTGACGATCAATGAGATTTTGCTTTTAACAGCTGATATTGGAACTGAGGGTTTGTTCCAAAATTTGGCCATCGTAATTTTGGTTGCTAATAACATGAATGAAATTAGTGTTTGGGTATTTTTGTTCAGTTTTTCTGCTCTATGATTGAGAAGGGCTATCTCCGGGGTTTGGGGAACAGGGGCACCTGTGATTTTGCATATTATTGTGAAGAGTTTGTTCCAGAGACCGCAAATACATGGGCATGACCACCAGATATGGAACATTGTGCCTGAATGATTACAGCCCCTAAAGCATAACGGGGAGGAGTCGGGGAAGATCTTGGCTAGGACATAGGGAACTCTGTACCAGCATGTAAACACTTTTATGTTGGCTTCAATAAGAGATACGTTTAAGATCCCCTTGAAAGAGCATTGGAAACAGGTGTTTCACTCTTCAGAAGTCCACTTTATATCTAGGTCGTTTTCCCATGCAAGAGCATAGGAAGTCTTGGACTGGTGGTCTGCTAACAGGGAGTATATGAGAGAAATCCCCCCTCTGATCCAATACTTCAGCACACCATGATTCGTTGGCTGTGACCTTAGGAGGGTCTTGTTTATTGGGCCAAACTGAGCGTAGATAATGAGAGATGTGTGTAGCGAAACCTCTCTGATTGGGCAATTTCCAATTTGTTAACTTCTTGTACTGTCCTATACTGAATAGGCCTTTGTTGAGCCACCATTTGAAGGCCAGGATGTTCGTTACTGGTGGGAAACTGGGATTGTGGAATAAGTGTGTCAGAGGATGGAGTTTTGAAATCAGGGATTGGTTTTTATGAAGGCGGTCACACAATGCTAAGGAGTGATATAGTGTAGGAGCCAAGACTGGGGGTCTAAGCTATTGGGGTGGCCATAATAAAAAGTCAAGTGTTGACACTCCTGGGGCAGAGCTTGGCGGCACACGGAGATGGCTGCTTGATCTCCTCTCTCTCCCAGCACAGGGAAGATTTCTCAGCACAGGACCTGCTAACTTGACAAACCACCATCCTAAAATACACCTTTGGATACCACTGAACCTCCGCAAATGACAGGGAAAAAATCCCATCCTGCAGAGCCAAGGAAGCTCACTGAATTCTTCAGTGAGGCCCGCCACGCTGGCAGACTAGAAGGAGCCGGGGCCTCAAGTAAATTTACTCCCCCACACTCCCACTCTACTCCCTCCGGAGACCCTACGGATGACATGGACTGCAAAGCACCGCAGGGGAGTAGATCCAGGGACTCCGCTAAGAGGGCCCCATCATCCCCTCACGCCTCGCCATCTCATCTGGGTCCGGTAAGCAAGAAGCACCTTACCTTCTCCCAAGCCCGCGATCCTACCGCAAACGAACTTTCGGACTCTGGCCAAGAACGTTCGGAATCACCCGAACTCCAGGAAACGCTCGCCTCACTCCCGACCACCGATAATCCGGTGTCGGAGAACATTCTTAAGCATATGTTGCTTTCGCTACAGAAGGACCTGAGGAAGGACCTCAGAAAAGATATCAACCAAGCCGTTGCTCACATGCAACACCAGATAGACGATCTTGGCGAATGAACAGACACAATTGAACAACAAATGAGCAATTACTCCACCGCATACAACGAATTAGTGGATGCACACCAACACCAAGTAGAACAACTGCAACGTATCACGGCGAAATTAGCGGACCTAGAGGACCGATCGCGTAGAAACAACCTCAAAAATAGGGGGATCCCTGAAACTGTCACCCCTGGGGAGCTCCCCCAATACCTACAGCAATTCTTTAAAGCGCTGGTCCCCGCTCTTTCCCCAATGGACCTAACCATCGACAGAGCGCACAGAATTTTTAAACCATCCCACATCCCGGCGGATAAACCTCGAGATCTGTGGGCAAGACTACACTTTTTTCAAGCCAAAGACCGGATCATAGCCTCCACCAGAAACATAGCGACCTTCCCGGAACCGTATACATCCCTCACTGTATACAACAACATATCTGCAGCTACAGCGCAACTACGCAGAGACCTCTCACCGGTAACGGCTATCCTAAGGGAGCGACACATCATCTACAAATGGGGCTTCCCCACCAAACTCATTGTCGCATACCAAGGAAAGTCTGTGACCACATACCATCTCAAGCAAGGCTTGAAACAACTGCAAGATTGGGGCCTGTCTCCTCCAATCCTGCTTTCCCCACCAAAATTCACTTTCCCACAACATATTACGGATGGCAAGCATCACTCAAACAATACCTGATTCAGTTCAGGTACCCTCAACTAAGCAGGTGAAGCATGCACTAACAATGTTTACCGCCACTTCCCTGTGCTGAGACCCCATATGGGTTTAACTATTGTCTTTAATTGTTCCTCTTTGATTCCCTTTCTCGTTATATTTGTCCTACAATATAGATTATCTGTTGAAGAAATGTTAACATTATTGACAAATTCCTCCACCCTGGATTACTGGTGTGCAAGGCACATGTATCTGTACTTTGTTTTCCTTCTCTTCTTCTTTCACTCTATCTCTTTCCCCTCTCCCCCCGCCTCTTTCCCTTCCTCCTCCATGAACTGGTGCAGCCCTCCTTACCTAACTACTGTAAACTCCGGTATTACTGCTGTAATGTTAAATGTGTCTATTTCTTGCCTGGCTCAGCTAGGAGGGGTCAAATCCTTCTCATTTCCGCAGCACCGATTAACATCCTCATAACCCCCTCAATCACGCTCAATGGCTTTGACAATCCTCTCACTAAATGTCAAAGGACTTAACAGCCCTTTTAAACAATCCCTTATGTGGAAAGAAGCTCTTAAAGCACAAATCAAAATTATTTGTATTCAAGAGACTCACTTCACTTCCTCCAACCCACCGAAATGCTCGCACCCAAAATCCCCCATACGTTTTTCTCCAATGCTGACTCCAAACGAAAGGAGTCATGATTAGAGTTGGGCGAACCTCTGGAAGTTCGGGTTCTGCTGGTCCGGCCGAACTTCGGGACAAAGTCCGGGTCCGGGTCCGGACGGAACCCGAACGATCGCACGGACAACGAACCCCATTGAAATCAATGGGGACCTGAACTTTTAGGCACAAAAATGGCTGTAACAAAGTCCTGGAAAGCCCTAGAGGGCTGCAAAAGGAAGTAAAATGGGGGTAAGGGTAGGGCAAGTGCCCTACAAAAAAATGGGGACAGGGAAATAACTTTAAATATTTTTACAAAATAAAAACATAAAAAAAGCAAAAATGGAGGTGAATGTGGATCATCTTCAAACTGTGTCTGAAAAGTATTAATTAACGGTAGAAGCCATATAACTGTTCTAAAATCATCTTCAAACTAGGGCAAGTGCCCTACAAATAAATGGGGATAGGGAAAATAAATTAAAATCAAATAAAAAGGGGTAAAAAAACATCCCGTGAACGGGATGGGAATGGGGGTAAAATGAAGGAAAACGTCGGGAGATCCCGAAAGGTCCTGAAACAATGTCGGTAAAAACACGGATTTTCAAGTCCAGGGGTAACTAAAGTTACCCCAAGCAACAGGCACGCTAGCAAGCCCAAGGCAGGCCTGGGCCTGGGCCTGAAACAGGGCTTCAAGCCGGCCTGGTCGTCTTGGGCTTGAAGGTCTCCAAGCGGGTTGAGATTAGTACTGAGGAAAGCAAACCTCAGTC